>JADLZN010007135.1:0-253777 GCA_018155175.1 Sinocyclocheilus anophthalmus
GGCCAATCAGAGCACACCTCGCTTTCAGACCAATGAGCTTTTTAAAAATCAACGTTTTTCAGGAGGCGGGGCATAGAGGAGAAACAATAAAATACACAGTATGTGGAAAATAATGTGTTTTTAACTGCATAAACACATTTCATTACACCAAATAAAAAAAATAATGTTCTTTTTAGCAACATAATATGACCCCTTTAAAACAATTAGATAAGTAATAATAATATAATTTATAATGCAATTTATGACGATCATACAATCAAAGATCAATTGTTTTGTAAACATTTGTGCTGCTTAATATTTTTTGTGGCAACTGTGATAAATTTGATTTTTCAGGATTATTTGATGAGTAAAGCTTAAAAGAAATAGAAATCTTTTGTAGCATCTTTCTAGCATCTTTACTGCCACTTTCAATCAATTTAATGCATCCTTACTAAATAAAAGTAATTTTCACTTGTATTTGAAACAAGAATATAATACCAGAATATGAAACAAGACAACAGCCATGAGTTAAATATAGTACAGTTGCTTTATTCATAATTTCATCTGACTAGTTGGTTATATTACAGTTTATATGAGTTAAAGTCTAAACAAAACCATCATCAATCCCATGCATCCTGCGCAAAATTCACAGTCAGATCCAAAAAAAAAAGAAAAAGCAGAACGGACACAAACACCGTGATCATCACACACTTTCACATTAGTAGGCATTCAGGTGTAAAAGAGTGGAGCGAGAGGAAGTGCGCTCATGTGGACCGGATGAGGATCTGCGTCGGCCGTACCATCAATCCTTCAGTTTGAAGCAAAGTACAGCAGCTACAGGACGTCCGAGAACACTTTAGTATATTTTTACTGTCGTAAAACACGATGCACTGCCACAGACCCTCTAAAACACATAAAGACACACACACAGTTAAGGAAAGCAGGAGAGATGGAGAAGCGAAGACGTTCCGGGGTGCAGTTTGTCTGTGTCTGTAATCAAATGTAATGGAGTTTCCAGCGGGAGGTGGGCGGGGGCTAGAGGGGGCGGTGATATGACAGCTCACGATCCTTACAGGAGCCTTTGTGCTATTTCAGATTTTCAATAAACTCCATTCTGTGTGATTTATAAGCATATTGAAAAGTGGGGACATGGGGTAATGTCCTGAAAGGTCACCTTCTCCTTGTAATACCTATGTCATAACCATGTCATTATACAAATCTGTGTCCTCATATGTCACAAAAACACGCGCACACACACACACACACACACCAACACCACACACACACACACCACACACACACACACACACACACACACACACACACACACACACCTCACCTATTTTCCCCTCAGTTTCCATTTTGTTGTTAGCATGAATCTACTTAGAATTGCAAGGTGCACTGAGCAAAGCTAATTTCACCTTAATCTTTTTCCCTTATGAAACTGAATAGTGGAGAAATTCTTAACATGGTTGTTTGCAGAGGTAAATTTGTTGCTCGTGCAGCAATACTGCATAATTGGTAATACCTTTTTTTGGGTTTTCTTTTTTTTTTAAGTGCACAAGATCCATCAGTGTTCCTTCTTGTTTGTTGACTGCATTAAAGGAGTCTTGGCTGACCTAAAAAGCCAAGCATTAGAGCAAAATAATAGCAAAGAGTTTCATCTCTGGATCATTCATAAAATATTACCCTGCTTTTAATGGTTGTATCTTGACCCTTGTCTCTGAGTATTGTGCCCCCAAAAAACAAGTGTGTCAATGTTTGCTCCTCTAATGCATTTGATGGTAAGAGTGGCCAAGTTATCTGGAAGTCATTGAAAGGTGACAGCTTGTGTGGATGTACTTTTAAGTGAAATTAAAGAGTAGTTCACCCAAAAATGTAATTTTGTTATCATTTACTTAACTTCATGTTGTTCCAAACCGGTATGATTTTCTTCCATAAAATGTAAATTTTTAAAGAAAATCCTTGTCACGCTGAGCCAGTCAAGCTCTTGTTTAAAATGACAAAACGGTCAATTTGGATTGTTTGTTACTTTCCAAATCTTTGGAAGCTATATAATAGCGTGAGAATCAAACCAAAATGTAAACTTTTATTCATTCATAATCTTCTCTGAAGTCAGTTGAACTCGAGAACTTGATCAGTCTGATTTCATTCAGTCTGGTTTTGTGGATTGGATTACATTCATTCATTGTGAAGATCCAACTGAAAAGAATGATTCATTTGTGAATCTGATGTCAGTACTTCTCTCAATAAAATGCTAGAAAATGTAGGGTGTTTTTCCTCACAAAACTGTCATATTACTTCAGAAGAATTTAAATACAGATGATTTGTTAATATGAGTTGTACTGTAAGCACCACATGTGATACATTTTTGGTGTGTGTGTGTTTTTTTCCCGAAGCCCTATTCAGTTTCATTAAATGGAAAAAGTGTGGGCAGGAAATTCTTCCAAAAATCACCTTGACGTTGTAGTAGATGGTAAAATGAAATTCAAATTCAGGTTTGGAACGGCATGAAGGTGAGTAAATGATAACAGAATCTTCATTTTTGGATGAACTATTCCTTTGTTTTGTGAATTTGATCAGTTGATTCATTGGGAAGATCCGGCTAAAATAAATGATTCATTTGTGAATCAGATGTCACTACATCTGTCATATGTTAAGTAAGGATGTTTTTCCACAAAAATTGTCATATTACTTCAGAAGACTTGAAATACAGAGCACAAGTTTTATGAACCACTTTTGTGATACATTAATGTGTGTGTGTGTGTCTGTTGGTGGAGAGAAACCTATTCACTTTCATTAAATGGAAAAGTGTGAAATTACTCCAAAAAGGTTGTGTTAGATGGTAAAAAGAAATTCATACAGATCTGAAACGAGGGTGAGTAAATGACAGAATTTGCAGGTCTGCTGGTGTTGGAGCGAAAGCTAAAACGGGCCAGTGAGGGAAAGAGCCATGTGGTTTGGGGACTTGACCTGTGAGTAATTAACATCAGCATTGATTTCCTTTTCCCAAGAATGACGCCTGTCACTGTACCCTTCACCCGCACACACAAATACACACCACTATATTTCACCTACATGGCCAATGTCAAACCCCAGCTTTCCAAAACAACACCAAGCATGGTGTGGAGAGACTAATTAGATGTAGTGTTCGTCTGCCATGTTAGGCTGGTGCTTTTGTACTGTCACTCACGTCTGGAAGTGAATTAGCCCCTTTGCACAGAAATTTGCTAGAAATTTGAGTCTTAAGAAATCTTTGAAAATGTCTTTACTTAGGAGGTTTCGTGTGCGGTGTATTCTGCCTATTTGTTAGTTATGTGTTTTTAGTTGGAGTGAGCGGTTCTGGGCGGTATGACTGTATACCATATGCCACCATTTGAGATATAATCAACCATTTATACCAGACTTATCATTATTTATTTATTTTATTCAAAGAATAATCTTATGTTTTGTTTTCAAAAAATTCAATTTCCCCCCCAAAAAAAGAAATAAAATAACCATTGATATAAAATTATTCTATGCAGTAAATACACCATAAAAAAGATTTTGATATTAGCACGCAGCTGTACTATACAGTATTTGCTGTAAAAGGATTGATTGGATTTGCTCTGAACTGATGGTATTTGTTCCTAGGGTTTTATTTTCTTCTTTCCTATTAAAGTGGAGAGTATGCTGTGTAAATGTTGGGCGGGTGGCCAAAATCAAAGAGCTATTCTTTGGTAAATCACAAATCAAAGACTGACATATACTCTAGATTTAGAGAAACAAACACAGATTTGGACGTCTGCATCAAAAGGCATCATTCAGAGTCGCCCTATGTCTTCATGGCAGCAGTTACGTCAATGTTTTGATCAAAATCCCATGGAGGAAAATGTTGTATAATCAAATATTATTATACTAATTACATTTCATAAAATATTTATTTTTATCTTGCAGTTTCAATTTGGAGAACAGTAATTTAAGTCTGATGATCACAGTTTGTCTGTGGGGTTATGACTGTTGGATTTGTTATTTGTGGAAGACTATAATTGTTATAGGAGCATGAAACTTTGTTTCGTCACAGGGTCAGCATTTGGACAGCATCTCTGTAGATTGTTTGCTCCTGAATGTTCATTACCCACCTGTTAGTAATTCCTTTGCTTTGTGTCGGTTTAATTTGGCTTTGTTAAATTATTGCCAAATTATTAAATTCATGTTGCATTGCATATGTAATTTTCCACATGAAAATATCTTTTGACAAAGCAGATTATTGCTTTTACAGTTTTATTTTAGTATAATTTATATACTATTTTTTGTTAATGTTTTAAATGAGATTTTTTTAAAATTCTAATTATTTCTGTTTTTTTGTTCTTATTTTTATTTGTTGGAAAATGTGTTTTTTTTGTGGTTTTAGTTAATGATAATGCTCTCTTATGCTCACCTAGACTCCACTTATTTGACCAAAAACACAACAAAAACAGGATTTGAAATATTTTTACAATTTAAAATAAATGTTTTCTGTTTTTATATATTTTTTAAAATGTAATTTATTCTTGTGATGGAAAGCTGAATTTTCAGCAGTCATTACTCCAGTCTCTTAAGAGTCACATGATCCTTCAGAAATCATTCTGATTGGCTGCACAGAAATTATTCCCATTCGAGTAACACTACAGGACGTGGGAACAAATTTATTCACTAGTACTTAAGTTTTTCCTAATAACTTTAATTTGTGTTTAGTGTAGTAAGTAAGGTGTTGTAGTAGCTATGTTTAGGGATTAGACTAGTTAGTCATTGCAGAATGATCTTACAATCCCCAAACTTTTGAATGTTAGTGTACATTTTAGTGACATTCTCACTTTTACAGCTTTTAAAATTGACCTTGTGTTAGCTTTTTGTTGCTATGATTTTTAAGAAAAGTTTCCATAACTTTTTACAAGTAAAGTATTTCTTTGGGAGGTGACACAGCACTCCTCACCTGAGGCGTGGGAAGGCTCATGGGTAAACAAGTGATTTCAGGCAGGAGGGTGTCGCAGGGGCTGAACGGGCAGCTGCTTTCTGTGTAGTTATTCACTCACAGCTGGCTCTGGAAGAGAAATATATTATATATATATATATACAGTGGGTACGGAAAGTATTCAGACCACCTTGAAATTTTTTCACTCTTTTTATATTGCAGCCATTTGCTAAAATTATTTAAGTTAAGTTTTTTTCCTCATTAATGTAAACACAACACCCCATATTGACAGAAAAACACAGAATTGTGACATTTTTGCAGATTTATTAAAAAAGAAAAACTGAAATATCCAGAATATTCAGACCCTTTGCTCAGTATTAAGTAGAAGCACCCTTTTGATCTAATACAGCATGAGTCTTTTTGGGAAAGATGCATCAAGTTTTTCACACCTGGATTTGGGGTTCCTCTGCCATTCCTCCTTGCAGCTCCTCTCCAGTTCTGTCAGGTTGGATGGTAAAAATTGGTGGACAGCCATTTTTAGGTCTATCCAGAGATGCTCAATTGGGTTTAAGTCAGGGCTCTGGCTGGGCCATTCAAGAACAGTCACAGAGTTGTTGTGAAGCCACTCCTTCGTTATTTTAGCTGTGTGCTTAGGGTCATTGTCTTGTTGGAAGGTAAACCTTCGGCCCAGTCTGAGGTCCTGAGCACTATGGAGAAGGTTTTCATCCAGGATATCACTGTACTTGGCCGCATTCATCTTTCAACCATTGCAACCAGTCGTCCTGTCCCTGCAACTGAAAACACCCCCACAGCATGATGCTGCACCACCATGCTTCACTGTTGGGACTGCAGTGGACAGGTGATGAGCAGTGCCTGGTTTTTCCACACATACCGCTTAGAATTAAGACCAAAAAGTTCCATCTTGGTCTCATCAGACCAGAGAATCTTATTCAGGTGTTTTTTAGCAAACTCCATGCGGGCTTTCATGTGTCTTGCACTGAGGAGAGGCTTCCGTCGGGCCACTCTGCCATAAAGCCCAGACTGGTGGAGGGCTGCAGTGATGGTTGACTTTCTAAACTTTCTCCCATCTCCCGACTGCATCTCTGGAGCTCAGCCACAGTGATCTTTGGGTTCTTCTTACCTCTCTCACCAAGGCTCTTCTCCCATGATAGCTCAGTTTGGCCGGACGGCCAGCTCCTAGGAAGGGTTCTGGTCGTCCCAAACATCTCCATTTAAGGATTATGGCGAGGCCACTGTGCTCTTGGGAACCTTAAGTGCAGCAGAAGTTTTTTTGTAACCTTGGCCAGATCTGTGCCTTGCCACAATTCTGTCTCTGAGCTCTTCAGGCAGTTCCTTTGACCTCACGATTCTCATTTGCTCTGACATGCACTGTGAGCTGTAAGGTCTTATATAGACAGGTGTGTGGCTTTCCTAAGCAAGTCAAATCAGTATAATCAAACACAGCTGGACTCAAATGAAGGTGTAGAATCATCTCAAGGATGATCAGAAGAAATGGAAGCACCTGAGTTAAATATATGAGTGTCACAGAAAAGGGTCTGAATACTTAGGACAATGTGATATTTCCGTTTTTTTTTTATAAAGCTGCAAAAATGTCAACAATTCTGTGTTTTCTGTCAATATTGGGTGCTGTGTTTACATTAATGAGGAAAAAAAAATTAACTTAAATTATTTTAGCAAATGGATGCAATATAACAAAGAGTGAAAAATTTAAGGAGGTCTGAATACTTTCCGTACCCACTGTAAATATATATTTTTTTTTATTTTTTATGTTTATTGTATCCTTTGTAGTGCTGAAATAGTTCATGTAACAGGGAAGAAGGCAGAACCTGTACAGCTTTAAAGGAACAGATTGAAATATCCTCAAGGGTAGTATATCAGTGGGTGAGGCATTTTCTTCCCCGATTGCTTATCTATACATTTTATTATAATAAGTGGCACGAGAATAACTCAAAATAGGAAAAGTGATTTATAATGCGAGCTCCCCTTTCTCTTTCTCTATCTCTGTCTCCTCTTCAAGGCTTCTCATCATTTTTACATTTTTCATAATCTTAAGCGGAGGTGATTCAGTTATGTAAACCAGCACTCCCTAAAATCTCATGTAGAATAATAGTCTTTTAAAATAAGAGAGGATTTCCGTATGCAAACTTGATTTGTTCTATGATAAATGGTTAAGATACTGCCTGCATTCATTTCACATATAAAAAGATATTATTATAACAAGTTTTATGTACTGATAATATATAATATATGAATAATGTTCTTAGAACGTAAAAAATAAACTAGGCATTATTGTATTATAGTTTGTTGATTTACAAATAATGTGATATTTATTTAGAACACAGGTTAAATGTTGCAACTAATTCTTGTATTTTGTTCCGTGTCCATTTTCCTCGAGAAGCAGAAGTAGCATGGCTTTTTGAAAGAGTGAAATTTCACTTTTCAGAGAGCTTGCTTTGGGGGCGGACACAATTTATTTTTTCTTCTATTGACTTTTTCCAGGTTCCCGTCTTCTCCGTTATTAGGGAAGCAAAGAATCAATATACTACACTGTGGATGGAGTGCAGACATGAGAGCTCAGACACTGTAATACAATCAGCAATCATCTGCCTCGCTCTTCAGCCTCCTGTTCGCCCGTATTTGCATTCCAGAAAGCAAGTTCCACTACAGTTGTTTTCTGCTGATCACTGACCTCAACCAGTGTAAAAGATTGTCCATTTTGAAAGTGTGGGAAATAAACCATCTGGAAACTTCCTATTGATTTTCCATCCTGAAAAAAAGAAATATAATTATATTATATATATATATATTTTTTTTTAAAGAAGTAACAGTATATAAAAATGATATTTTATAGATTTCTTATATAAATGTTTTATATAATTTTTTCAGGTGGCAATCAGAAGCAGGTTTCAATGCATATTCAATGAAAAAATGTGGGAAAAATTATTTTGGTCAGAGACACATTTTTAATGATTTCTGGCTGATGTTGTTCATGTTTTGATATTATGGCTGTAAAGTGCTATCACTCTTAGGGAGTGGAACAACCCCTCCTTACGCCACCCTCCTCCTTCAGAACCCCCCGTCAGACCTCCCCAGCTGGAGGGTTTTGACATCTGCTGGTTTGGGATACGAGAGAGCAGCTGTCAGCAGCAGGGAAGCCTCTTTCAGCGTCAGTTGGCGGGATGGCTGGGTGCCAGCTTGTGCCATCTGTGCGTCTGACATTTCCTTCTAATTAACAGAAGGGTTAATTGTTCTGGCAGGCTCAAATGCAGTGTCTAACATTACCCAGGGGAGATGTCTACAAGTGACAGAGTGGGAAGGTGCCGGGGAAAAGCTTGGTTAACGCCGCCCGCTACCACCGTCACACTCCGGTTAACAGTCGGCGATTGGTTACCCGAGCCAGGCGTAGGCAATTGGGCCAAGGTGTTTTCCCCCCTGTTTCTGACGAATTATGCCATGCCTCTGTAATGATGTAGAAAGAATTGAGTTTAGAGAGGCAAAGACCACTGCCTAGGGGCAATTGGGAGGGAACAATTTGCATGTTATTACTGCATATTCATAACTAATTGTGTTAGGCTTTGCTAATAGAGCGGAATGACGGATTGAAAAATTGAGAAGCTGTTTTTATAGCCAACAAAACACGCCGCCATTTCTCTCGCTGGTCTACAACACCGGGCACTGAATGATCATTAAGATTCTGAGCTGCTAAATATAGCAGGTTGTTTCATTTCTCAGCCTGACATGATGTAATCTGTTTAGCGCTCTAATTTTATCTTAGTACGTGGAAGCCATTTTTTTTACTCCACTTACCATGGCACATTATAACACATTAATGTTTGGAAATTGTGTTTCAACGTGAAACTACGGCATATTAAACTTTAACATATAAGTGCTGCATGTTAATTGCAATACTGTTGTTCGGTATCTGTGACGATTCTTGCAGATGAAAAACAAAATAGTTAAAAACCCCGAATAATAACACGTCTGGAAGTCAGAATACCGCTAGGTGATCTCAGAGTAGCATCGCAGTCTTTTGTTTGTCTAGTGCAATTTTGAGTATTCTGTTTGGCATGTGTTTTTGATGCGATAAATGTGAGCATATGCATGTCATGATGAATGATTAATTGCATATCATTTTGGTATCAGAGGCGGCATGAATGCTGATGAACTGACACGTTAAGGGGCTGCGTTCACCGGGCTCGAACGCACATGTACGCTAGCATGCACAGGCGCCCTGCGCACACACGCGGCTTTAGTGAAGGGCTAAATGGATGCCCTCTGGGTTTTGGAGTCTGAGAGTGGCAATTTTCACGCCTCCCTTGGCCCCTGTGCATTGACTGGCTATCAGGGGTGTGCACGGAGAGGAATCTTGGCCCCAAAGAAAAGAGACAGGAGCCTTTTACCCAGCATGGGAGAAACAATCCGCCAGCAGAACAGGCTGTTTTTTGAAAATGTCTTGGAGAGGAAATGGGACTCAAATTGACTGCAGTTAGTTACCTTTCAAAAGCCTCTCGTCTATTCACAGTGCTTTCATTTTCATCTCGCACTTCACAAGTTTTTCCATGAATGTCAGATGACTTATATTTGGCAACCGGCACTGGATAAAACGCTCAAATGTGTGATGTAATTGTGAGTAACAGAAAAAAATCAAGCCTGAACTGTAAATTGGTTACAAAATTGGACATGTTCTTGCCATAAGTCCACTGTGAGTCACTTTCTAGTTGTTATACAGTGGACATCAAATTTAAAATATGGCTATTTTGCATTTTTAATATGCAATCCTTCTACTCAACCCTCACGTTTCTCAAAACCTGTATGACTTTTTTTTCTGTGGAAACACACCCCCCCCCCCAATATAAGAATTTTGTAGAATGTTTCAATGAGTTTGGTCCATATAATGAGTCTTTAACTTTAATGATTTTTTTTTGGGGTTGTATGGACAAAAAAAGGTTTGTCTTTCAAAATGTATTTTTATTTTATTTTTTTGCACTGAAGAAAGACAATCATAGTTTTGTAACAACCTGAATTTTACTTTTGGGGTTACAGTAAGTAGTTCTATTTACTATTTTGGGGTGTATATATCCATGTATTTCCTGTCTATACTTAATTAACACAAAAGAAGATATTTTGAAGAAATGTTCAACTGTTTCCATACGTCTAAGAAAAGTCAGTAGTAAGGAATTTTGTGTTTAGATTTTTTACCATATTTTTAATTATACATTGCATTGTGTTGTGTTTTAAGTTTAAAGGAAATGTTCTGATAATGTCCTGGCAGAAAGTTAATTTAACTAATCCCACTGGAGGCGAGTTGTAGATGAACCCAAGTGGAGCTTTATTCCATTTAACAAGAGCAAAACAAACAAAACAAAACTAAACCATAACTTGACAAGACTTGAAACCATGACACTCACCATCATCAGTATAGGAAATAACATCAATACACAACAAACTAACATGGCAAACAAGAGGGCTTAAATACTTAGACAAAGGGAACACATGACAAAACCAACCAATAAGAACATGACACATGCAACCAAGGAACCAATCAGAACATAAAAAAACGGACAAGAGTAGCACGTGACATGATCACATGAGGAGCAAGGAAACACATGACAAACAGGAACCATGACAGAGAATAACAAAATAAAAGACATGAAAACATAAATGTGAACAAAACCCAAAACAGATGTGATATATCCCCCCCCTCTAAGTGTGACACTTGATGCCCTAGTAAAACACCCACCTCAAAAACAAACAAAAAGGTCCAGGAGGGTGGAGGACTGGAGGTGGCCTTGGGGGCAGGATGGAGAGCCATGTCCATGAAGTGGAACTGGAACAGGATCCTGGATCAATGGCGGGCCTGGAACATGAAGCAGAGGTGGACCTGGACTGTGAAGCAGTGGTGGACCTGGGCCAAGGAGCAACGGCAGGTCTAGACCTTGGAGCAGAGGTTCATGGTGCAGTAGTGGACCTGCATCGTGGAATCGTGGTGGACCTGGACCATGGAGCAGCAACAAGCCGGTTATGTTTTTTTTTTTTTTTTTTTTTTTTTTTTTTTTTTTTTTTTTTTGTTTTTTTTTTTTTTTTTTTTTTTTTTTTTTTTTTTTTTTTTTTTTTTTTTTTTTTTTTTTTTTTTTTCGAGCAGTAGAGGACCTGGACCGTGGAGCAATGGCAGGCCTGGAAGCCAGGCTGGAGCTGAAGACCACCACGGTGGAGCAGGCAGAGCTGAAGACCACCAGGGCGGAGCAAGTGGGACTGAGGATCCCCACAGTGGAGCAGATGACCACCAGGGTGGAACCTGTGGAGCAGAGAACCAGAGCAGAGCAGGTGACCAAGGTGAAGCCTAAGGAGCAGAAGGCCTCTTTGGCCATGGCTGGACAGGCAGAAAGTTCAGGGACGGCCTCCATGGCCGTGATAGGGCAGACTGTGTGTTCAGCGATGGCCTCTTTAGCCGTGACAGGACTGGCAGAGGGTTTATGTGTGACCACTGTGGTCAAAACAGGACAGGCAGGAAACTCACAGGTTGGTGCCAACACAGGACTGAGCTCTAGGGCTTGAGCAGGCTCTGGAACGGATTCATAGACTGGAGAGAGCAGTGTGCAGCCCATACACATCATGGGCAGTACAGCTGATGGAGGGAGGACCCCCAGGCTGGACAGCACTGAGGCCATGGGGTTTGAGAACGTTGAGGCCACCGGGATGCCAGCCGCTCGCACTGACACCTTTATTTATTTATATAACACTTTATTCAATACAGATTGTGTCAAAGCATCATTGGTGGATCCATAACACTGGCCATTAGTCTTATCTGTCTTAGCCCAAGCTACGCATTCACAGGAGCTTGTGTCCTATAGTCCCCCACCCCCCAAAAAAAATCCTTAAGGGAAACTAGCATGGCGGCTGTGGCGTAACGGGGCTCTGATGTGGTGGTCATGACATCATGGGGCTCTGGTGTGGCGTGGCCATCTTGGCTGATGACTCAGGCGTGACGGGCATGGCGTGAGTAGGCTCTGGCTTGGCAGGCATAGCGTGTGCAGGCTGTGTTCGGGTTAGGGTTAGGTTTGTTTGATTAACTGCTGGGATTATTTTTTTAGGTTGTGTACTGCACAGATCGATCGAAATCTGACTTGATGCCGTGTATGCCGGTTAGACATTTTGTCCGACTTGAGACAGTGCAGATGCCACGTCACTGTACGCTACGCTACGCTAATTATGTCTCTATTTGTTTCTCTGTTTTTTGCCACGGGATGTAACTAGGATTTACACAAGCTTCAGTCTGGATCCAGAACACATGAGAAGAGATGATGCCAACCCTCAGAGGATCCAGATGATGCCAACCCTGAAAAACATACAGAACTACCACATTTGCTATAAGTTGATTGCATCATTAATAATTGCTGTTAATAGTGTTCATCGTCTGTTTTATTACATCTTAAATTGATTTTTCCATACATTTCTGCCATATGTACATTAACTGACAGTCACCACTGATAAACTACCACTAAATATTGTAGAAACTTAATTTGCTGTAAAGTTGCTTTGCAATGATTTGTATGGTGAAAAGCGCTGTACAAATAAACTTGACTTGACCATTTAGCACCCAAACTCTGGAATAACCTACCTAACATTGTTCGGGAGGCAGACACACTCTTGCAGTTTAAATCTAGATTAAAGACCCATCTCTTTAACCTGGCTTACATATAACACACTAATACGCTTCTAATATTAAAATACGTTAAAGGATTTTTTAGGCTGCATTAATTAGGTCAACCGGAACCGGGAACACTTCTCATAACACCTGATGTACTTGCTACATCGTTAGAAGAATGGCATCTACGCTAATATTAGTCTGTTTCTCTCTTATTCCGAGATCACCGTAGCCACCAGATCCAGTCTGTATCCAGATCAGATGGTCACTGCAGTCACCCGGATCCAGTACATATTCAGACTAGATGGTGGATCAGCACCTAGAAAGGACCTCCACAGCCCTGAAAGACAGCGGAGACCAGGACAACTAGATGAGCCCCAGATACAGATCCCCTGTAAAGACCTTGTCTCAGACGACCAACGGGACAAGACCACAGGAACCAGATGAGTCCTCTGCACAATCTGACTTTGCTGCAACCTGAAATTGAACTGCTGGTTTTGTCTGGTCAGAGGAAAACTGGCCCCCCGACTGAGCCTGGTTTCTCCCAAGGTTTTTCTCCATTCTGTCACCAATGGAGTTTTGGTTCCTTGCCGCTGTTGCCTCTGGCTTGCTTAGTTGGGGACACTTCATTTCCAGCGATATCGTTGACTTGATTGCAAATGATTGCAAAGATACTATTTAAACTGAACTGAGCTGGATGATGACATCACTGAATTCAATGATGAACTGTCTTTAACTGAAAAATTTGTGTTTACTATTGTCATTTTGCATTATTGACACACTATTTTCCTAATTAATGCTGTTCAGTTGCTTTGACACAATCTGTATTGTTAAAAGCACTATATAAATAAAGGTGATTTGACTTGACTTGACTGTGACATACAGCATCAAGTACCGCAAGAGCTCAGCCGGCACAGCTTCTCCAGAGTGACTGCAGGAGCGCTGATGACGACACAGTTGTTTTACGATTGGACAAATTTACCACATAACAATGATGACGTGTGATTCCGGTTTATTCTAACATCTTCAATTCCAATACTTCTCACAAATCTGTGTTTTTAGAACAGTAAAAACTTTTTTCGATTGGTCTGCGCAGCGCTGCATGAAGTCGAACACACCTTTAGACAAGAGGAACACATGACAAAACCAACCAATGAGAACATGACACATGCAACCAATGAACCAATCAGAACTTAACACACGGACAAGGGTAACACATGACATGATCACATCAGGAGCAAGGGAACACATGACAAACAGGAACCATGACAGAGAATAACAAAATAAAAGACATGAAAACCTTAATGTGAACAAAACCCAAAACAGACATGACAGTTATCGGTTCCATTTTTCTACTGACTTTTACAGTGTATAATGAATATTATCAACTTTTTTCTTTCTTTTTTTTTTTTGTATGGACAAAAAAAAAGAAAGTCAAACAGTTGTGGAATAACATGAAGACAATTTTCATTTTAGGGTAACTCACCTTTAAGTGTATATCCATTATGTTAATATGAAGGAATTTTCTGTATTGGTTTTTCACAGGTGTTTTTCTTTATTTACGCATTGCATTGTGTTAAAGGGTTAAAGGAAATGTCCATAAACTTACCGGATAATGTCCTGGCAGAAAATTACCAGTACCTTTTAACAATTTTATTTTCTTATAGTGTATAAAAAATGTCATTGACCTTGAAAGGGGACATTTTTCAAAATATCTTCTTTCGTGTTTCTACAGAAAAAGAAAAAAAAAAAAAAAAATTGGGGGTAACGGTTCCTTAAGGATAATTTTTTCCCCAAATTTTTTTTGTCCTCCCTGTTGAAACTTTACTTCATTAACTCATCCTGAAAAGGAAGATCAGGTGACTGTTTTGAGACCTGCACTACTTCCACAATGCTTTGTGATTCCTTACTGTTTTTTTCTTTTCCTCAATCTTTCCATGATGTACAGCATGTCTCACATCCCCCCCTCGGTTTCGCACATGATTCCGCCGTCATTCTGCAAATCAGTTTTTCTCCTTGTGCTTTTGATGACACGGGACAACATTCAGGGGAAAAGAAGCTGGCGTGTGCCTCTGTGTTAGTTTTCTATAAAGCCACTATTTACATATCCAAATATAAGCACGGGGCGCATGAGTTTTTTGCAGTGGAAACATTAAGAAGCAATATTTATAGGATGTGGCTGGGATATCAGTCGAGAGGTGGTTGATAGCATGGCGCTTGACAGCTGTCGCTAGCAGCTTCGCAGAGCTCATCAGGAAACCAGCACTGCCTGCCCGCTCTGTCAGAGAAGTTTAGAGTGTCGTGCTGAGCTGGAGAGGTTCTGGGAGCCGAGCTCAGTGTGAAGGAAGTGCACGACTCCTCTAACCCTCCATCTCATGCTCTGTCACATCAAGAACCCTCTCTCCTGCCTGCTGACCCCTCTGGATCGCCTGTCCATAATCTGCCAAAACTCAGGCTCTGCCTCTCCTTTCCTTATCGCTGTTGATGAGTGTCACAGTGGTCAGGGCCTAACTGCTTCCTGTTGAGCTTTACATGTATTTGTGAATGTGGATGCAACTCCTGATTTATTGTTTTTGATAGTGTTTTGGACAGAGGCATCAGCATTTTTCAGTTATTTTTCAGATCTATCCGACATGTTTAAATGATCACTGCAGCCACCAATAGCACCAGTTATACACTGAAAAAAATGATAACATGTGAATGAGCTGATTTTACTCAAGTCAGAAATAGTATTTGACATCACTGAGTCAACCTAAATATGTTAATTTATAACAAGAAAATTATTTTTATGGGTTAAATCAGGTAGAAATAGCTCTTTAATGTAAACTTGCTACCTTTGTATTGTGTATTAGCAATTTACAATATAATTCCATTCAAAAGTCAACATTTGTTAATGCATTAGGAATCATATGTATAATGCATTTATTCATTTTAACAGGTACTATAAAATTTTTATATTTTAAGTTGTACAAATGAATATTAATATATTTTCAACAAACACGATATACAGTATTTAGAAATTAACATTAACCTAGAATAATAAATGCTGAAAAATATTTGTGTTTATTGTTATTTTATAATATTTTATGATACACAATGTCTTAACTCATATTAAACTGAGCTTTATTGTAAATTGTTTTTATTTTCGGTGCACATGTTTTGGCACTAAAATAACTGGGCAAATCAGGAAATTATGCAGAACAGTCCAAAAACAAAAAATGATTTGCTGTAATCTATTAAACTTTACAGCTCTTTAAAATCCTGGAAGTGTATTGTATCTGTGTCTGGATCCTGGTTATTTTAGTATCATTGATATACTATGATTGTGTATGTTAATATTTTGAATTTGAGTTTATTTTTATTATAATTTTTTTTTTGTAATTTTATTTTAGTGTATCAAGTTAAACTTGAGAAAAAAATTTGAATGACATGGCAAACAGCTGAAATAAAATGAGTTTAAGGTTTATTAAAAATAAAATAAAATCAAGTATAATAAGCAGCGGCGCATTAATGCATGGGCTGCAAGGGGCTGAAGCCCAGGGGCCTACACTGGAAAGGGGGCCATTTGGCTTCAGGGAAATTCTATTTTTTTTTTTAAAATTTTGATAGTAGTTAGCCACAGCGTTCTGTAAACAAACTCACACACTCATTTTTAGCGATGCCCTGGTTAGCCTATATAGTGAATGGCTCAGTTTAGGTTCCCCCCACACAGTTTGTATAGTTGATATGTTCCACGTGTTCCGTCGATATACTGTAAGCGGAATGTACAATGCATTCGCTAGTAAATAACCGCAGCACGAGAGTATCTTTATGTCAACACGCAGATTAACAGAAACAGCAACACTGCTGTGTGAAAGGAACCGGACCGAATAACTTTCTGTAACGTCATACAGTGCGAGTTCACTAATTTGCCTGGATGTAATCTGTGTGGTACGTGGTCCATAAATAGGACTGCTCCAAGTCTCAATTTTAAAATCTGGGGGATGGAAAAATAGGAATTGTTTCCTATTGCTTAAATGTGAGCATTAAACTGTATACGCTGTATTAACAAAATTAAACTGAGCACGTAAGTTTCCAAAAATAAAAACACAGTTAGCAATCACCAATTAACCCACATTTATGCCAACATGCCATGTTGTTTTGATCTACTGATGATGAATAATTACAATTTTGTGATTTATGGCGTTTAAATCATACCTGTAAACTCACATTTCAGCCAGGAAAGTTTTGATGGCATTTTCCTTTCACTTATGTCGTATTAAGGCGGTAAATACGTTAGTGTTTACTTTATGTAACGGCTATATAATTCTGCTGTTCCACAAGCGCCACCTCGTGGCAAAGAGTGAATTAACATATTCGCTTATATTCACATTTTACGCAGAACAGTGTTGTGAATGTTAACTGGCATATTAAGAAGACAAAAAACGAAATTTGACAAATAATTGTTAGGAAGCTTAAAAAAAAGAGAAGGTTTTCAGGGGTCGGGGGGCCTACTGTAATGCTGTAGCCCAGGGGCCTTTGGTTATCTTGAGGAGCCCCTGATAATAAGCCTAACTTACATAGAAAGGAGACATTTTCATACTTAAAACATTGATTAAATTGAAATAAGCAAGATGCATATATCAGTGATAGCACCTGGTCAAACTAGATTGCAGGTGGTTAGTGAATAAGATGCAGGATTCACTAAACAGCTGTCCCACATAAGTTGCTTCATTGTGTACTAAAAATAATGTCTATAGAGACACAAGTCATATACCGTATTGGTCCGAATATAAGACGACCCTGATTATAAGACGACCCCCCTTTTTCCAGATGTACCTTTTGGAAAAAGACTTTTTAAAAAAACAATTTTTTTTTCTCAGTAAAACACATTTTATCTTCAATTATTTTCATATTGCATATTTTTCCTATTTAAAGTTTTGTTTTGAAAATAGGGTAAAAACTGGTCAAATGTACCAACAAAATATACACTTTTTGATATACCATAAAAAAAAAAACAGGTAGCCCATCTGAATTAGGACATGTAGGCTACTATTAGATGGATAGCCTAAAATGTCCTTATTAACGTAGAAGTGACATCTACTGTAGTCTTCAATCGGGGTACCGTTTACGTTTAAAATCACAAAGGGAGTTTGGTCCCATCAGGCTAATGTGACAGTCACGACTCATGAAGCTGTAAGGTTTTCTTATTCTTTAGTTTTTTCTCGCGATCTGTACAACACGCATCACATTACGTATTTCATGGCACACTGGTTTTATGCGTATTTAGCGTCACCTATTGTTGTGGGTGTATTATTGACATGTCAAAGTCTAGACCCTGAATATAAGACGACCACATTTTTTCAGATGTATTTCCAAGAAAAAAACATTGTCTTATATTCGGGTCAATACGGTATGTTGTTTTCGTGGGGCATTTGTGCTCTGTGTGCGGTTCAACCCCAATTCCGCTGCACTCCAGGTGTGTGGCTGAACGCCCGCCCCCCAGTGAGTGACAGTGTGACAATAATGATGCAGGAAGGAGGGGAGTGAGACACACAGGCCACACAGAATTAACAGCATAAAGAATGCCCTACTCACTACATAGTAATTATGGAGCTCACCAGGGGGTTCTGAGGAGAAAAGAGATAGAAAGAAAGGGGAAAAAACTATACAAACTATACAATTCATTAAGACTTTCTCATTAGAGCCCCATTACCTTTGAAACTCTAACAAAGCCACAGAGGTGCCATTAGGAGCAGAATAGTGTCTGGAGCAATTTTAGTCAGCTTTTCACAAGATCAACTAATGGCTCCTTGTAAATGTCTCACACAAATTGCGGGCATCTTTTGAAAGCATGCATGTTGTTTTTACAGCTCGAATGCACTGCTGCTAAGTATATTTTAAGTATAGTTGCTAATTTTAGTCATTTTGAGAGGAAAAACGTGAATGTTAGATGTATATTTGTACAGCACATGTTTTCATTAATGAAATCTATGGTTGAAATTTGTGCTGTTTAGGTCTTAAAGTGTTTAAGAATTGAAAGGCTTCAAGTTGCACTTAATATTCTCTGTGGCCTCTCGTTCACAGTCCAAAGCCAGAGGACCTATGAAGGCTCAGGTGGAAGATCTGAGGAAACAGCTCAAGGCCAAGAGCAGGATTATTCAAAGTCTGAAAGAGGAAATTAAGACTCCTTTGTTCCAGAGTGCACAAAAGAAGAATGAGGTACGGAGACGACAAAATCCCCTTTCCCCCATCCTCTTTGATTGAGTAGAAACAACTTTTAGATGCCGTTAAATTTTAACAATATTGCGTGCTGATTGTGCTCTAAGCCTTACATGTGTTGTGTATTAAGTGGTGCTTTTGTTCTGCGACAAGGCAAATATTGTGAACCCTGAAGGCTCGAAATGGCATCTCGACTGAGACTTGCTTTTACTGCCTCCTACCCCTCCATATGAGGTGTCACCAAATTAAAACCACTGCTGTTTTATTGTCTGTGGGTTGTCTTTACAAATAGATGGTTGCGGTAAGCCTACATATAAACAGTGTGTTTTTCATCACATATGGCACAGCCTCCAATATCAAGCATGCACACTTGAAATATACATTATACATTCTTACATGAAAAATTAGACTGATTAAAATTAAATTCTTGGCCGTTAGCCAAGCAAAGGTTTCAAATGATGACCAGTTTGAATTTCTCCCATAAACTCTTAAATATAAAATATAAAATTCACAATGTTTAAAGATGAAATTGTGCTAGTTACATACTTGTATCACAAGTGAACAAAAGTGTATTTTAAGTAATTTTGCTACTTTGAGTACTCTGAGTGGAGGTTGCTAATTTTGGCTAGTTCTTATGTGAAAAGCAATTCAATTATATATATAAAAAAAACATTAATGACTTCAATAAAGAAATATTTGTAAATTTGATAATTATAATGTTAAATAAAATAAAACTATTAAATCATAACATGTAGGGTTTGTATGTACACATAGATATATATTGTGGTGTGTGTGTGTGGGTGTGTGTGTGTGTGTGTGTGTATGCAAATCATACATTTTTTTTAAATCTTTTTTTACTTGTGAATTTTTACTATATTTTCTGAGACACTTTAAACAAAACCTGCTCTCTTAGAAATATTTTTAAAATGGTAACTATTTTATATTTTCATTAGATATTCATAGAATTTTACAATTCTTATATCGTAAAATCATTAATGACATCATCTCCTGCAAAGTAACATCCTCCCTCTAAAAAAATATTCAACTTGTTGATATTTATTCACACATGTTCAAATCTGTTACACTATTTATTGAAGTTATGGTACAATATTTTCTTCTGTTATATTGATCTTTATTTTAATTGTCTTTTTGTACATATATTCCAAGTTTTGGCAATATTGTATTATTTACAGTCATGCAAATAAAGCAGTTTTGAATTTGATATTTAGATGGTGATATTTAGATTCGGGAAATGCTGAATATGATGCAGATCATCAGATGACACCATCACTAAAATGGGTACTAACTAAGCATGAGGATGCTGCAGGCAGGCAGGAGGAGGCGAGGGTTAATTTGTGTTCCACCCAGAGGAACACAGCTGCTTAAACTCTGTCTGCCTTCTTACATTTCTCCTCTCCATCATTTTAAGTCTACTCCAATCCAGTAGTAGAGTTTGTTTCCTCACACAAGGTCCTTTGTAATCAAGTAAATGGCAGACTCCATGATCTCACCCTATTCTGAGCATGAAGATGCACTGACTGATGTCTGCTGATTTGAATATTTATTTTTGATGTGACGTGTGTGTGTGTGACTTGACAGGTGGTACGAGTAAGAAAGAACAGAAAATTAAGCATTTGACCACTATAAGAGGGTCTGCAAGAGAAGGCACACACACTTTGGTAATAGGTGAGTGTGTAAAAGCAAATACAGCCATCATCCTTATAACCTTTAGCTGTATTACTGAGTGACATTAATTTGCCGTAAATCCAAAAAAATAGATTTTTAATGAGAAACTCACAGCAGGGTCACTGACTGGCTATGATCATAAGCAGTGAATAGAGCTCCTTATAATGCACTCGATTTTTATTCCCAGTACTTAAAAAAAAAAAATCCCTTTTTCAGACACAGAACCAGAAATTGAAATGGTGTTATACTCAATAAACCAGTACGATGAGAAGTAAATTAGCCTATCAGGACAATGATATTGTCAATTCGGCATGTGAAGGTGTTGTAAGTACTGTAGGTTTTACAGATGAATCTCAGTGTGGCTCAGCAGTTGTCTGCTAAGCAAGAAGAAAAGGTTTTATGATACAGCCATCACCTGCAGGGATATATCAACTGGATATTAAGGAGCCTTTTTTCCCTTTAATTCAATTTCAGCCCAGCACCTCTGACATATAATCTTTAATTGAGGATGGATTTATCACTGTTTCTCCAAAAGCATACAGATAAACATTCTGATATGGGCTCTGGACAGTAATGAGGGCATCAGGAATGGGCATGGAGGGAATTATGGTTATGCAACTTCCTGTGACCTCATCAGTCAGGACGCATCTTTGAGTAACATGGACGTAGATGATGTGCTCTGAACAAACAGATCTAAATGAGTCTCACGTCTTTCTCTCGGTGTGATTTTGAGCCGAGCAGCTTGGGGTAATGATTTTGATGTGGTTTTAGGAAATTGATTCACAGTGCTGTTGTATTAGATAATGTTTTCAAAAAGTGTTATGAGACATGATTAAGCCAAAATGCAGAATATCTCACCTTTTTATATCCCCCCTCATGCCTATTTGCTCATGTAGCAAATAAGCATTAGGGGGAAAGTGTTACAACATGTTTATCTTGCAATTTAATTTATTTGTTTTGTTTTTTGGTGGAGGTATTGGCCTCACTGTGTCCAAATTGTAAGTAGTTTATAGATATATATAGAATACAAACTATTTTTGTTTAAAGATTATTGAGGTGTTTTAGTTTGTTGCCTTTATTAAAATAGACCGTTTTCCATATATATGATAGATTATTTACTATATTATATGATATATATTATATATTAAAATATCGCTGTTTCTTGTATTTTTTCCCCCCCCCCCACAAATGTCTATTATATATTTTAAAAGTGGAAAAAAAATAATATTATAAATTAAAATGTTTATTTATACTTTATATATTTAATCTTAATAATAATAATAATAATAATAATAATAATAATAATAATCCATTTGGCTGAAAACGTGTCCCCTGAATTTAAATGAGCATTATGCTTTTACAGCCAACTATACGTTTTTTATAAGCTCAAGCATTTGACAGGTTCAAAAGTCTAAAACAATGTTTTCATTCAGAAAAACAGTGAGTTACTCGCATACAGACATAATTCTTAAATGATTAAATTCTTACATTTGGTCGCTATACTGCAAATGATTTGTCCAACAGAATATGTGATTCGTGCCATGCTTGCCCTTTGATAGGAGACAGGTTTGTGTCTCCTAGCTTAGGGAGTGCTGATGGAGCCAAGCAAATTTGCTTCAGCTGTTAATACCAATCAGGTCAACACTTTGAATGGATGAGTTTTATTCCCAGAGTGTCCTTGAATGGCAGTAAAACTTTAAAAATGCATTAAAAACAAATTTGTGCGGCATGGGGTTCAAACCAATTGCATGGCTCGCTCTGCTACATTCCCTGGTGGTGCGTCTGCAAGAATTTCCACTTGCAGCATTTTTCGCTTTTTTGCTAAGGTGATTTTATTTGATTTTCTTGTTTGTTTATTTATTTACTTACAGGGTTAATTTTTTGCAGATGCTCTATATAGCGAACAATAAAAGAATAAGCCCCTTTACTGTATCCAGAACCGAGATCACATCTGATTACGCATTCATATTGCCGCCGAAGCGTGCAGATTACTCACAGAAGTATTGATTTTCAAGCAGTAGCAGTACTATCTGTCTGCATATTAATATGAAAGTCTTGTCTTTCTCCCCATGTTTAAATTCTTTATATCTTCATAATTGATTAATGTTCTTTTGTGAGGAAGGAATGAATAATTTATAAGCCCAATAGCCTCCAGCTAATGAGAAAATGCTTAATTTCACTGAATGTGTCTGTGTTTTAAGAGCCCCACTGCTATTGATACTTCAGACGAACACTCTAGCAACCTTCTGGAATAAGAAGTGAGCTGGCATGAGCTGGCAACGGGATAATTACGTCTAACTGGCATAATGGTAATGAAAGATTGAAGAGATCTTGTTGAGAGAAAGCACCTGATTGTTAGCATCTGTTTTACAGATTCGATGAATGCTGTTTTAATTGTGTCTACTTCCCGACAGCCTGGCTGGCGGACTCCCATTGAAATCGTGCCAGCTACAAAATGAAGCAAATTGAATGAACAGCACTTATCGTTAACAAGGAGTGGAATTAAATATGCAGATAGGTGCAATAATATCATTAACCTCATGGACTAGGGCCATGTGTTCGTATTCTCCTTGATTCTGCACGTGCTGATCAAAGAGGCTACGAGTGCTCACTGGAAATGTGCCAACAAGATGTTTCGCGTTTGTCACCGCATTAAAGTCTGCATGTTAATGAACTCGGGATTTCACTAATGACTGTATTATGTGCTAAGCCTGATGTCTGCACTTCACCGCTGCGAATTATCAAAGCAAAAGTGCGACGTCAAATTCCAGATACATATTTTCCTGTCCATGTGTCAAGCTGTCAGAACAAATATTTATCTGCTGAAACGCAGCACGTGTGCGTTTCTGCATCTGTTTGCCTGGCACTGATGCTGAAGTGGAGAGGTTCATGCCGCCTCTGCTAATTACCTCATAATGTGGCATATTGTGATAAACTACCAGGCGTCGGAGGTGTTTACCCACCGAATCTTGACACTGTGCCAACTGGTGCTGACTGGCATCGCCACGTTCCCCTCCTCCACCTGCGCTACGCATGGGGACACAGATGCCCTCTTAAGAGGCAGAGAAAAACCTCACTTGTGTTGGCTAAGGGCTCTAAGGTGCACGGCAGGGAGAGCTAATTGTATTTGCATCTAAATGGGAGTTGTAATTCTCATCCAGTGCAGATGGAGGCCGAAGCGCTGTGTGTCTTTATAAGGGCAAGATTCTGTGACAAAGCCCGCTCTGCCTCCAGATTACAGTGGAACCATGACCATATTTATTCTATTAACTAACAGCCGGCTTAGATTTCTATTTTTGCTCTTTCAAGCAAACTGGACCCGCTTTTTGTGCTTGTCGCAGCTTTAAGCACCCTGTCTCCGGCTTTTCGCTTTTAGCACACATTTAGACATGGACGTTTACTCTTTTTGTGTTTTTCTTGCAGCCATTACTGTTTTGACAGCGTCCTAGAACTGTTGAGTAAGGTGAATATGGTGAGGATGAATTGTCTGTGGTGCGTGGATGAGGTTATTTAATATGGCTGAAGTGGCCTTTGTTTATGTAAAGATTAAGGGTAAATGGCCTCTAATTGTGCGATTTATTTCCTTTAGTTTTGCCGAGTGATTGTTATTGCATCTGAGTATATGAAAGAGACAGTGTTCCCGTTGGCCAGAGAGCGCCACAGCAAAATGTGGAGCCGTTTTTGAAGCTAACCGCAGCTTTTGACATTTATTATGAATGTGGGATTGAGACAAGATGGCTTTGCTGCTTACAGAGGTGGAGAAAGCCCATTCCGTGTTCGTATAAGATGGAGGACGGCTTTCTGCTGTGGTCAACGCATCATGGTCCTCTATACGTTCCTGGCATGATACATGAAATCTGGTGTGAGAACCACAAGCATCTAGTTAAAGAGACAGTGGGATTGAGAGGAACTCAGACATAGATTTATGCTTAACAGGAACTCGTCATGACTCGTGCCATATGTTTCGTTTGCAGTGACACAGAGTGCAGTAGGCAAAACACATGACATGTTTACTGCGTTTACAAACACATTTGGAAATTGTTTTTATTTGTGTTTTTCTTTTGGCTTTTTGTGGATTTTTGATAAAGAAACAATTTGTTTAAAAACATTATTAAACACATTTTATTTTTTAACAATCTATTTCTATTACATATTTTTGGAGAAATATTTAACCATTTTATTAATTTAGCAAACATAATTGATCATTTGTGGGAACTTTCTGGTTAGAATAAATTGCTCTGATGTCTTGGAGGTTTTGATTTTCTCTTATGAATGCGGATAATTATATGTATTATATTGAATCAAGATAAATGAATATCTTCCACAATAACAAATGAGATCAATAAAAAAATACATGCTAAAACATCAGTTTGTTATCATTAAAAATCAAGTAAATATAAAGCCAGCCAGAGTAGTTTTTTTTACCTCTATATGGGTAAAGACACAGCAATACTAAATAAAAGGGAAATACAATAAGCAAATATTTTTAACAGCATTGTATTTTATGAGTAACATGTAAGTGTTTACTAATATAAAATAAGCACTATGTTTTGTTTTATCTAATCACTTTTGGTTTTTCCTACCCTCTTAAATATTTTATTTAAATCGGTTTTATTTAACTTATAATCTTGAGACTATGTTAGTGAGGGCATATACAAATTAATATCTATTGTGATTGGAGCAGTCAGTGTGTGCCTTTTTTCTTTAGTACAAATCTGTTCTCTTTTATTTCTAGAAAACAACTGCAGTAAAGTTATTTTAATTTCGTCCTCCTTTGCCATAACATATTGTCTTTCTGTTTTCAACATTGAAACAACAAAATCACCCTGCAAAAAAAAAAAGAAGAAAAAGAGAAAGAAATCAAAATTAAACTTTCACCCTCTTGATAAATAATAATTAGTAAAAATAAATATTAAAATAAAAAAATAAATATAAAAATAATTATTGAGTTAATTTTTTTTGCAAGATTATAAAAATTAATAAATTACTTTAGATTCAGTCTTTTGTCATCACACATGATCTCGTTGATAAGTAAAAATTTTCAGTGCATAATAAACATATTTTTAGTGAAGGTGTTGGTGTTTATGTGAAAGAAAAAATCAAGAAAGAAAGAAAAAAATTAAAAGGGCCTGTTGTCCCATGTGGCCTATAGCCCTGTTGTATCCTATTGTCTTGTATTTTGGCCACAGGCTATGTGAGTGACTGAGCGATCAGAGATGGCACAGCAGACTTATGGTATGAGTGAAATTCTTCTGTTCTTGTGTTTGGTCTTTTATGGAAATTTCAGTGTTTGTCTAGCATGTTTTTCCAATTTTCTATGAAATATCCGCATATCTGATCTGATATGACAATTCTCTATTAAAACAAATAAGTCTCCCGCATCTGAAAACCTGTGGCTGCTCTACTGTCTTTCTCTCCATCATGATAATCCTCCCTCAAAAATCCTCAGGACAGTAAAATGCAAAGCAGCAGAAATGAAAGTTAGTTCAAAGTCATTAGAGCATATTAGTTGAGGTAAGCATGTTCCCAGAGGGCCTTTAAGACGCAGAGTGATTAGGTGACGGCTTTCAAAACACTGTTGTTCTCTTGGATAGAGAGAGAGAGAGATGGAGCGAGAGTTATGCTTCTTGTCCCGCTGCGCATCCTGTTAAATCTTGAGGAGTTAGCCAGATTTAATCCCATTTCTGCCGCCGCATCCTCACTCACGGCCACTTTGCATAAGAAGTGTCCATTACACACACTAATGGGAAAGTGTGCTTTGAATTGAGCTGGGGGTCTTTGCATCAAACTCTAAAAAGCACACCAATACACAGCCCTAATGGGAGTACATTGCCATGAAAAGATAATTTATCAGATTTGCTGATTCACCAGTCCTGTGCCCTTGTCTGATTGTGTAAAATGATCCGCACTCTAATTACAATCCATCCTATCAGAATTGCAAATAGTGGTGTCCGGTTGGGGTGGGCGACGGTTTTGGGAGAAGCGAAGGTAAAGGGGAGATAATAGATTCACTTTAAATGTCGTCATATCTCGGTAGAAGATGAAGTAGGTGGATTCAGGAGATGCACATTAGTCTAAATGATTTACTCTCCTAACGAGTCTAATGTCTTCCTTTGATCGGATTATATGGGTCGTACTTTGATTTATTTCAAGCTGCTTCTGAAAACATGCAGGTTACATTTGAATGCTTTCAGAATGGTTGACACCCGCTTTCTGAGATGCAAAGTGAGATATTGTCTCTTAAATGTGTGTTAATAAGCGACTTTTTTGTTGGCTTTTGGCCAGATTTAAGACTTAATGGATTCAAAATGATGCAGTTGTAATGGGAAAAAGTGATTTATTGTCTCTGTAGCATTAGTTTAGTAAATGTTTGGCAACTAAAGAAACAAAATACATGGTTATTATGTACATTTCAGCTTATGTGCTGAGAAAAAACGATTTCAACACATGAACAACACATTTTCAGTAGCAAGGGGTGAGTGTTTCAGCCAGAAATTAATAGGTAATTAATTAATTAATAACAAAATCGTTTTTTGGTGTGTTTTTTTTCTTTTTTTGGCTTGTATGTTCCTGATGCGTCTTAGATTTCTCTGTAAGCTTTGTTACCATACTTTGCAGAAAGAGATGGCCTAGTCCCCTGGACCTAATGAGTCTTTTATACACTATACTCTGCACATAAATGTTTTAAAACTCTTGTCATAACATTCGCTGGCTTACACATGACAGCTGGTATCTGTTGCTGCATATCTGTCCTGAATATTTTATGACCACATCTCCAAACCCAGGAAAATCAAAACCAGAAAAGCTTTTTTTTTTTCATAAGGCATATCAAAACACACTTTTAACTGAAACCGAATTACTAATTTCTGTAGTAGTAGTTTAGGATTTTGAAGTTGTGGGTTTTCAGTTCTTAACATGAATGATATTTTGATAGTCAGGATTCAAAAAATTCAAAAGAGCACATTTTTAAAAAGTGTTGTGACAAAGTGAATACAAATATTTTAAATATTTTCTAGGTCACAAATCAAATAAGTGAATTTGTGACTAAGTATAATCTAAAATGTACTAAGACATTATTAAATTTGTGTTATTTTGATGTATCTCTCTCTCTTTCTCTCTAGATAGATAGATATACACACTTACACATATACTGTATACATACATTGACTTTTAAATAAAATGTTTTATGTTATTACTATTAGCTTATTTATATATATTATAGATATCATAGTTATATATTTATATATATATATATATATATATAGAATATTATAATGACTTAATTATGCTTAAATAATATTTTAATAATTATATGCCTTTACATTATAATACCTTTCAGAACAATAAACAAAATTGAAGTTGTCAATTATTGTTCATAAAACAGAGCCTTTTGCATCAGGCTTCTCACTCTTGACCTTGCACTCATGGAAAAGGTAGTTCACCATGGTAACCTGGATCTCGAGGCTTTATGGTTAGTCCATCATCTCAGCCCTCTTCATGTTGTACTTTTATTGGCTGCACAATTGAAATGTCATGCTTGGCCAACAGAGGAGCTTGTAATTTTTAACGCGTGATTAAACCGTCCCTGCTAAATGGAAAACACTGCCTGACCAGACAACAAAATGGGGGGAAGAGAAACACGAAGGTGCAGACAAACGGAGCAAATCCGGTGCTGTTTTTAAAGACTTGCAAATGTTTTTTTTTTTTTGCATATTTGGGCACGGGGAAAAAAGTGGCGCTGAGGTACATGATCTGGCACATCAAAGCCAGAATATGTCACTGATGTAAAGGAAATCAGGTTCAAATTAATATTAATGAGTGGAACAATTACCTCTGGGAAATGTTGTCTGCAGCTTAGCTTTACTAACATACACCTCACCTTTGGCTCGGTGGCATCAGAGATGGAATCCCCAGCAGGCATCTCTGCTCCAGCTGCTGCTATATTTGGATGTCATTTCTGCCCTTGCTCTCCATCAGTCTGTTTCTGCCTTCTCTCTCGCTTTCTCCTCCCCGCACCACTGTTGTTTTTTATGTGAAACACGTGAAAGGAAATCTCCTACCTGCAATATCTGTGGATTTGAGAGCTGTGTTATATGTCAGGTGGGATATTTTGTAATACATACAGCAATATTAACACAACAAATAGGGTTTTCATTATTTACAGGAAATGTCTGCGGACAGCGCAACAATATCTACCACAGATTGTTTGCTTTATACGGCCCCATGCTGATATTTCACTGTAGAGCAAACCTTTATAATGAGTTCTATACCTATTTGAAAGCCATTGCAAACTTATTGTCAACTTTCTGCTCCACTGCCTGCTGGACCTTTGCTTAAAACTGTACGCTATTCAGCAGCACAGATTAGCTTAGATCCATTGATTGAACTTTAAAAGAACTCTCCGTGCTGAGAAGAACTCAAAAGGTGACTGGAGTTTAATACACAGCTCCTAACACTTTGAGCTTATACCTACACATTCCTACACATTTCTCCTCCTCCAGCTTTAGCAAGATTCACACTTTAATGCTAATGCCAGTATGAGCTTTATATAAGGATTAGATTTCCCCGAGTCTGCTTTCACCTTGAACATCTGACTTGATTTAAGAACTTTGGACTTGTATGAAAAGTAGCACAAATTGGAGTTGTTTGTCATTTTAATTGTGCGTCTTTGTCTTGAATGTTTGACGTTATGAGTTTCGGAGCAAGCTTATTTTTAATTATTAAAGAGGGAAATGCATCAGGAGTGATTAGTCTTCATATATGTACAGCTCACTTTAAGTGCTAAAAAGCCATAGGTCAGTTTTACATTAAATCGTCAAAGCCTATTGATTTATCCAATTTGGATTTGCCTTGTCTTTTGCACATAAACGTCGAATATGCTATTCATATGGGAATGGTGCCATTGATTTCCTTAACTTAAGACCAAACGCTAAAGATTTTTGGATAAGCTTCCTCATTACTTAAGCTAAAATCAATAAGGAAGAGCATCTTTTAATGAACGAGCGGTTTGTACAGCAAACTGCTGAAATGGGCCCCTGTTCATCTGCCGTCTGGCCGATCGATCATTAAGGTCTTTAAGCAAGGCGCAATTGGTTGACATTGTGGTTTATCCTTCACGTCAACTCTCACAGCCTTCGGAAAGTGAAGAACAGTCAAAGACGCAACAGGGGTTTTTTCTTTCCTGCCGGTTTCTCCGCTGTGCTCGGTGAAGTATGAAAAGCCAGTCAGAGATTTGTGCACAGACTGTGAAATATATTAGGGATTGTTTTGATTAAATGTATCTCTCTGAATATTGGAGTCTTGAATTTGAATGACGCATTTTGTCATCGGTTTTGTATTGGCTGCCTGAGTGCGGGAGCTGAAGTATCTGATGGTTTTGATCAATGAGGAAACGAGAGACAATACCTTTTTAGAATACCTACAGCATCTGCTAGAGCAGAACAAACACCTGCTGTGTGCTTAAAACCTGCTACTCAAAACTCTCACACTGTTTTAATTGTTCTTGGTGGTAAGCATGCATTCAGTGTACTGTTTGGGGGGGGGGAGTATTTTTCCAACTTAAAGTGATGAAACGGAAGTAGTGGCAAATTATTAGACCATTTTATTTTTCTGTGTTATTTTAATTTATTTTAATAAATAAACTTTAAAGTTATTTTAATTTGTTGTTTTAAGAGATGATGCGAATAATTGAAATGTAAAATTAATAGATGTTAAAGCTAATTAGTATTTTTGTTTTTTTATTGAAGTTTTTTTTTCTTAAAAAAAAGACATCTAAATAAAATCACAATGATTGTAAATTTCATGACTTTTAGTATATTGCAGGAGTTTGTTTTGGTAACACAGCACTTGCAGCTTCACTGTACAAATTTTAATCCCATAAAGTTAAAGAGTTAACTTGAGAAAAGCTAGATTTTAAAGTCAAGTTAAGTCACCTTTAAAATTTGTACAGTGAAGCTGCAAGTGCTGTGTTACCAAAACAAACTCCTGCAATATGCTAAAAGTCATGAAACTTTACAATCATTGTGATTTTATTTAGATGTCTTGTACTCATTTTGCTGAATTCTAGCTGCATTGTAGATCTAATCCTTGCTTTGTAATAGCTTTTAAATAATAATTCGCATTTTTTAATGCAGAAGAATGGATGAGGAAATACCTCTGCAAGCTTTTCCTCCAAAGGTGTCACAGTTTTAAAGTCATAAATATGGAAACGGCATAAGTTCACATCACGGAAAATAATCAAAGCCTATTGTTGTATGTCCTTTTCTCATGTAAAGTTTGCTTTAAATGTCACACATTAGCATATGAACTTTTAAATGAGCTTGTTTGCTCAGAAATGCTGGCATGTAAATACAGATATTGAATGCATAGGTTGAATCTGGGTGAGGTCTGGGTGAGACTTTGGTCTTCCCAATGTTAATTAAGGCACGACGAGGGATCTCTTCCCTGCGCTGATGCTTAGATTGACTGGTTATGTGTGGCTCTGGAAAAGTGCTTTCAACTCGAATATCCAATAGCAGCAATGGAAATGATCTGTGCTGTCTTGATTTAGGCAGACGTGATTGACAACCATCAATCCCAATATAAAATGCTTCATACATTATTCACACTCTCTGCTATCCCTTGTTGTTGGAGTGTTTTGTGTGTGTATGTGTGTTTGAGGTAGACGGAGCAGACACACAGCATCTGGGGACCAGCAGTGGTATCAGGAAGACAGACAGAGAGAGAGAGAGAGACAGAGAGAGAGCTGTACACTTGTAGGATATGAAAGGAAGATGACTTGATGAGAGGTATCAGCGTGTAAAGACAGGCTGATACACGGATATGTACAAATTCATATACACTTCAATACCAACTACCATTCGCCTTCATTGCATTTGTTTACCATTATTGTTATAATGTTTATACCATCACCATTATAAGTAGTAGTATAAATAGAAAATAATATATGCATTACATTATTATAAAATTGTTATACATAGCTATTGAATTTATGGAATTAAATTTTCTGATTAGACATTATTTTATTTTTTACTTTAAACTACTACTGCTACTGCGATGTGTGTGATAGATACATACATACATACATACATATATATAGAGAGAGAGAGAGATATATATATATACATATATATATATAATATTAGATATATAATTGAAGTATAAAGACAATTCAGTATGATGGTACAACTTGTAGTCGTTCAAATAAAAATTATAATAAAAAATTACAAAAAAATACAATTTAATTATAATAATGTATAAGTCATAATAATTATAATTATATAAATTGTAATAATAAAATGTATAAAGGTGGAATATATCGAGTGTATATTATTCTATGTATACTACTACTTAAAGTGGTATATAATGATAAAATTATCATAATTAATACACTATACCGTTATAATTATGTAATATGTATATATAAATATGTCTACATTACTACTAATAATAGTGTGTATTATAATTACAATTAAAAAAGTAAATACATTTTACGTTATAAACATGACAAATTTAGACAATTTAAATTCAAAATATTAAAATTCTATTCAATTGTATTTTCAGTTGCGTGTTTGAAACTGCCCTGCTAGAGAAAATATGCATTCATATAACTGGACTTGACTGTAATTCACATATGCTGCATTTCATCTTGGTTCTCTGGAAGAGTTCGTGATCTGATAATTTACAGAATTTTTCCACAATAAAATGTGAATTTATAACGTGACATATAAATGGAGGCGACTATAGACAGGGAGCAGATGGACACAGAAGTCCAGACAGATCAAATTATGTGTGTAATTATTTATTTTCTGCTTTCATTCTCTCTCTTTATCCCTCTCTCTTTCCCCCTTAGAGTCCTGTACTGAAGGGAAATTACATTATGTTGCCCATACCTTCAGTACATAAAAATGATTTAATATGTACTTCGCTTTCAGCATCGAGTCGCAGTGATGTCAGTTCTGTGGTGACTCCCTGTTTTTTCTCCCCCAAAGTGTTTAAACGTAAAAGTGTGGTAATAAAGCAATTTAGGATGTAAAATACCCCAGCCGTTACCTGCAGCAAAGCTTCCCGCCGTCATTACTGTCAGACTCGAAAAACCCGGTGGGTCTGCATGATAAACAGAAGGCCTGATCAGATGCCGCAGTGGCCTAATCATGTTTGTAGCGCTGAATTCCTTAACCTTTGAATGACCTGACAGAATGGCTGTGACCCAATCAGAAAAACCTAATTGAATCTACCTTGTGGCTGTGCGATTTATGAAAAAATGAAATTGAAGCTGAAATATGTATGCGCCCGAGCCAAATACCTTATGAATTGCTCTGTGATGCCTACCTATTACAGAAACTTATGAAAAAAGCATGGCTGGCTTTCTCATTACCCTTCAGATCCTTTGTAAGGATATTCCTATAGGATAATCTGATTTATTTGCAATTTTCTTTAAGCTGCTTAGTGTTTACTTCTAAGATTAATATTTGCAGTGTTATTAATGCTCTTTCTCTGTCAAGCTCCTGAAGTTCGCAGACGACACTACAGTCAGCGGCCTCATCAAGGATGGAGACGAGTCTGCATACAGACAGGAGGTCGAGCAGCTGGCAGTCTGGTGCAGTCTCAACAACCTGGAACTCAACACGCTCAAAACTGTGGAGATAACCGTGGACTTCAGGAGAAACCCCTCCGCACTCCCCCCACTCACCATCATGGACAGCACTGTGACTGCAGTGGAGTCATTCAGGTTCCTGGGCACCACAATCTCTCAGCACCTGAAGTGGGACACTCACATAGACTCCATTGCAAAAAAGGCCCAGCAGAGGTTGTACTTCCTTCGCCAGCTGAGGCAATTCAAACATGCAACAGGAGCGCTGAAAACAGTTTACTCTCTATCATTGAGTCTGTCCTGTGGTCATCCATAACTGTCTGGTTTGGTTTAGCTACCAAATCAGACATCAAGAGACTACAACGGACAGTCAGGACTGCTGAGAGGATTATTGGTGCCCCTCTGCCCAGCCTCCAAGATCTTTACATCTCCAGAGTGAGGAAAAGGGCTAAAAAAAATCACCTTGGACCCCTCACACCCAGCCCACTCTCTCTTCGAACTGTTGCCTTCTGGCCGGCGCTACAGAGCACTGACCACCAGAACAGCCAGGCACAACAACAGTTTTTTTCCCGCAGTCTATATTCAGCCTGAACAATTAAACTTCATAATTATACATCGTCCATCACAACAAACATAGTATATTTATATTAAACTGCACAATTTGTAAATAACATATCTATCTGCACACCAATAAACATATCTGTACATTTACCTAAACAATTAAATATTTTCCTATACTTCTATTTCTGTATATAGTACATTATTCAATTTTTCTTTTTTTTTTATTATGTTAGTGTTATATTACATCCCTACTGTGTTATTCCTATGTATGTCTGCACTATGCTTGTACTTTCTTCTGCACTGGAAGCTCCTGTCGTCAAGTCTTTGCTTTGCAATGATTTGTATCGTGAAAAGCGCTGTACAAATAAACTTGAATTGAATTGAATTGAATTGAAAAAATAATTGCGTCAGACAAGGTCTAACAAGACTTCACAAATTATTCTCATTAGATTTTAGAAGTGGAGCGACAGTATGTTTTAATAATCTGTTTGTCTGAAGAATATACATTTATGAGTTTATGTAAAAAAAACATACAATATGATCATCAGATTTAGTCTTTTGACTCAAAATTGAACGTCTTTTGTCCTTTCAGCATCCTACTTTCAGTCTCTTTTTAAACACAAACCACTGCGCTGCAGGTTGAATATCTGTGCAGGGAACAGAGTGTATCTGAATGTTTTGTTGTTTTAGTGGAGGCCCTGCAGGAGTGCTCTAGGTCAGGTAATTTTAGCTCTGGCTGAGGAGACCCGGTCCACTGCTTTCTTCTTCCTCAAATCGGATTTTGCTCTTCTGGAACAGAGGTTCCTTCAGAACCTGCAGCGCTGTAATGAGGGAGATGCTAAAGCCAAGGTGAAGCTAATGATGCTAACAGACTCATCTCAGCAAAATTATTGATGTTCTGCCACAATTTGTATTTGCAAACGAGGCGTAATGAACGAAGAATAAAAGCAGTATTTCACAAATTAAATAATTGATGTAGCTCACACCAAATTAAACAGTTTTCTCAAATGATCACAACATCCGAAGTATGCTCTGTCAGCCTTGAAATATGATGTTTTCCTTTTCTTACATCCACCTTGGTCTCTGGCATACTTTCATAATGCATATCAAATCTATATGCCGTTAGCTCATTAGGCTCTGCTCTGTTTTCCCACATGCTAACCAAGGACAAGCAGCCCGTTGTTTGGCTGAAGTCTAAAAACAATTATCATCTCAATAATAACATGGCTAATGACCTTTAATTGGAATTGAGCTAAGGCTTAATGATTATTAGCCCTGGCTGACATTACGCCTACTCCCCCGGGTGAGCGCGCATGTGCGAGCATGCACGTGTGTGTGGGCTACACGGCAAGGGGCAAGACAATACAGTAAATAGTGAATTGTGAGATGCAGCCAAGCTTGTAGAAAATAACTATTTGAGGGATGGCGCATGAACTGAACGCTGTAATTTTGACAGCTGGCAAGGTGTGGTGAGGCGGGAGTCGGGGTGAAACCTCGTATCTCAAGACCGTTGATGAATGAGTCTAATTAAGGGATGAAATCAAGCATGTGAAGACAGGGGATCGCTTTAGGTCGCTGTTTGGTAGTTTTCTGCTCCCGGTGCCGGACTCATCCATCTAAATATCACAGTTTTTTGCTCTCTTCTGAGTGCTGGAGGAGGGGCAGAGGAGTTCTGATGGGTCAGGGACAGGCAGGAGGCTTTGGTGAGGGTCAAGTTTCACATTTTTCCACGATGTCCTCTCTCTAGATGCTCTATTTTGTCTGTCATCAATTTCATTTGATGAATGTTCACTTAATCTTTGTTCTGCTCAGTATGTTTTAGTATGTCGGTGCATTCTTATCTCTAGTTCTGTTGACTTCCTTCTTGGGAACTGCTTATTCAGTCCTTTTCCTCTCTCTCAGTGTTTCAAAGTCTAGAGCTCTGTTCCAAAACCTACTGAGTGGTCTACCTAGACAACATTTTGGGGCCTCATTATTGCTTCAAAGGGTTAATTCACCCCGAAATAAAAATTCTGTGATTCACTCACCTCACTGTTGTTCCAAACCAAAATGACTTTGTATCTAGAACAGAACGTCCAAGCAGCCATTATCACCATTCATTTTCATTGTCTGGAAAAAGAGCAGCTGGACCTAAGAACTCCATTTTGGTCAAACATAAATAAATCCAATTTGCTGGAAAGAAAAGAAGAAAAAAATACTTATTAAAAGATAAAAAAAAAAAAAATTAATAAATAAATCCAAACAAAAGTAGTTCAGTCTAATTAAAAATTTAGTCTTTTATTCAATATTTGTGTGATGTGTTTTATTTATTTTATTGGGTTTTTTTTTTTTATCATGCAATGACGTGTTTGGAATGACATCAGGGCTGAGCAAACAATGACCAAAAATGTAAAATTTTTGGGTGAACGGTTGGTTAAGGAAATTTTGGCCCAAGAAGTGATGGTTTTCCAATAAAAAAAAAAAAATTAAAAATTAAAATAAATAAATAAATAAAGCAATAAAACAATTAATCCAAAATGGTGGAGAGAAGAAATAATACATGTTAAATTCTAAATAAGATTTAGTTATAAATGTTACTGAGAAAATATACTTAGATATAAAGCTATTAATATAAACATATACATTCACCCAAAAATTAAAAGCATCAACAAATGCTAAGACCAAAATATTAGTGTGTCCCAGTTTGTTGTATAAATAGTGCAAGTAGTGTGTTCACATTGGAACCAAAACGGGAAAAATGCACTTTAAATGTCTGGATGACGCACTTAATTAATCCAAAAGAGGAAAAAAATGTGTGGAATATTGGCACTGTTGGATGACAGAATAAACCGTATAAAAATTCAACACAAGGCAAGTAGACGTGCAATGAGATGCATTTGGGACATACAGTATATCAAATATATCAATGGGAGTCAAGTCTTTCGTGGGATTTCATGATTATTTAGTAATTGTCAAATTTCCGCTGACAATGCAGGGCATTTCATATCAATCCCTTAAGAGGTTCTATTTTAGTTAGGATGCTGTCTCATCAGAAGTCCATCTAGGTTTTGGAACAGAGCAGTTGTCTGCAGAAGCCAGATTAACCAACCAGCTCTCCAGGAGCCAGCAAACAATGCAGCGTAAACAAACAAAAGACTGATGAATAAAACAGGTGACACATAGAGGGTTTAGGGAGGAAGGGGGGTTTGAGCTGGGCATTGGGACATTTCATCCAGCAGCAAATGGTGGCCTTTGTTAATGAATTCAATTTAATGTTTACTGTTCTTGAAGCTCTCCTGCCTCATATCCTGGCAGACTGCTTACTAACAAGACTGAAAGTCTGGCATTACAGCGTGTGGCTAAACAGGTTCCCCAGGGAGAGCAGCTTTTCTCTCCTTCCTTCTCTCTCTCAATCCTTCTCTTTCTCTCTTTCTCCCTCCTCTAGCCTTGCATTAGAATACCTGCTCAGTGAATCGCTCCTCTCTTGTCTCTCTCTCTCACACACAGCGGTGCGCAGAAAGAGCCACCAGCTGGAATTTCCTGTGTTCCATGGCACACTGACAGTTTGATATACTTTACTAACTGATTTTGCATGTCTAGAATGAATAACTGACCAGCTTCAATAGGCACAGGATACTTGCCCATTTCAAAGCACAGTGAGAGGAAATATGATATAGTAATGACTTTTAAACTTACCGGCGGCATCTAATTTCTATAATTGTGTGTGGGCTGAATGGGGTTTATTCCTTTTTTTTGGACCATATGAGGTTGTTTTTTTAATAGTAAAAGCATTATCGAGAACATCCTCATACTGTATAACCACGTGCAACCCTGATTTATGTCTTTTTGCCCGTCTGTACTGCTATACTAATATTTATAGCTCCATATATGCATGTATCATTATAGATACGGTGGCTGATAAATTAGGTTACTGATGACTGTTTTATATCACAAATCATCAGAACATTACAGCCTCTCTCTCTCTCTCTCTCTCTCTCTCTCTCACCAGCGGTGTGCCGGAGCAGGACCACAGCATTTTAATAATGGTCGTTTGTGTGATTATTCCAAAGCATCCGCGGCACTGAGGAAAGGGGATTTCTCATCGCCTCCTACCCGCGCATCTGTGGCATTACTCAGTGTGAGCTATTGCAGGAGAGCTCATTGCTCTCAAAAATCAAAGTTAAATGGGTCATCTATCATCTGAATTTGTGTCTGGCTGACTTGTCTGAACATCACAATGATTTATGGCTTGAATTGGAGAAGTCAACCATGCATGTTTCTTAGTTTATCGTTTTATGCTGCCTTCAATTAAACCTCTATAAACAGGATGATGGCTTTACAACGTTGTCCGGCAATAAGGGCGATGAAGGTTTTGCATAAGGACGTGTAGCTTTCAGCCTTCTAATATCCCGTTGAATTTTCCAGTTGGAATGAGAGGAGACTAGTGTTGGTCCGTCCATTTTTCATTAACTAAATCCTGTAATTTGATCATTCTGTGATCCTTATGACACTATAATGTCATTAAGGTATGATCTTGATTATTCCCTGCTTGCATCAACAAGCAGATGCCACCTTAATGATCTGCCGTTTGCTTATTGTATTCCGCTTATTATTTCCCATTTCTCATTATTGCCGTCATTTTTCTTGATAAAAGTGCATGCAGAAATTCAATTTTCTGAGCCTGGAATCCAGGGGCGATAACATGTTTGCTGATTAGAACCTGAATATATGGACTTTAGCATGGCAGTTGAAGAGTAAATGGTGTTTGTGCGAGTGTTCGTGTGTGCTAGCACAGTCACCTGCTTGTGTTTCACCAGGGAATCATCTCGGTTCTTTGTGTTCTTTGCTCATTGTGTTGCCTATACGTATCTAGACTTGTCCTCAAAAATGCAGCAATATTGATATGTGTACTGTGTGCTCCTGTTTAATACGGGCGGTTTGTTAGAGCTTTATTTATATCTTTATCATTCACAGCAATGGTGTAACTGGCATGTTTATTGACAAAGGTATACCCAGGGAGATACCATATTGAAAGGCCAATTACCTGTGTTCATCATTACAGGTTTCAGGCTGTGGAAAACAAGCTTTGATTCTTTGTTTAGAAGGTTTTATTTCTGTCAAGACAGTTGAAAAATATGTTTAAATAAATTCCCCACTCTGTTGTTTTGGTGTAGTCAACCTTCAAAACAAGTGTACTAACCATAATGGGCCACGAAAAGCATTTCATGTAGCTTTTGTTTTGTTTTCTGAGAGCTTAAGAAGGCTTTTTGCTCTTTGGGAACACATGTCATATGGAAAAAAATGGCACAAGGTTATTGAAAAATTTAGAAGAGGAACTGATTTAATTTTCACCTTTAGCACAACGAGGGAAAGTGTAAGGACCTTGGCATTGGCTGAAGAGGATGAAATTAATCAGCATGCTATCTCTAGTGAGCGCCAGTTAATCACAGGCCTCAGCATTTTATTAACAAAATCATATATCTGCTTCAAATTACCATATCAGGAAAACTTCCTCCCCCACCCCATGCGTCTCACAGTTTGTCACTTGAAATGGAAACTTGATTAACAACATTTTTAGTCAGGGCTGTGTAGAGAGAGAGAGAGAAAGTGTGATGCAAATGAAAGGAAAAATAATAATAAATATTACACATATAGTGTCTGGGCCTTGTGTTATGCCTCCAAATATACAATTTTTATTTGTCCTGACAAGCAGTACTTGTTAACACCACCAAACAGTTGAATGCCACAATTGGTATATTACTTTTCTTACACAACTTTTATAAAAAGATTACATATTCAGTTGATCCAAGAACAAACTGGCCTTTGGAGAAATCAGCATTTGGAAAAAGTTAAACTTAGAAGCTTTGACAACCGCATATTTTCAGTTAAGACTGACCATTATCTAAATCTCTTAATTACTTTTGAAAACTCAGGTGTTTGTCTGAGCTTCAGACATTTCACATGCGACAACCGATAATATTTTCATTTATGCTTTTTGATAATCACTTACTTAGAACAAAACCGACAAATAATGAACTCTTAAAAGATCAAAAGCGACTAATATTTAATCTCTTAATATAACAATAGCAACTAATATTTAATCTCTTAATAGAACAACTAATATTTAATCCCTTAGTAGAACAATAATAAATAATCTTTAAATGCTTAATAGAACAATAGCAACTAATATTGCATCTCTTAATTGAACAATAGTAACTGATATTTAATCTCCTAATAGATCAATAGCGATTAATATTTAATCTCTTAATAAAACAATAGTGACTAATATGTAATACCTTAATAGAACAATATCAACTGGTATTTAATCTCTCAGTAGATCAATAGTGATTAATATCTAATCTCCTAATAGAACAATAGCAACTGATATTTAATCCCTTTATAACAATAGCAACTGATATTTAATCTCTTAATAGATCAATAACGATTAATATTTAAACTCTTAATGGAACAGTAGAATTAAATCTAATCGAAATTGTAGTTTAATCAAATTAAGAGCTTGTAAATCAGAATCCAATCAGTTCTTGAAACCTGTATTGGTACTCAGCCCTAGTATTTAACACTTTAAAACAGGACTGACACCGTATTCTGCTGCTGTGATGACCTTGTTGTGTTGGTGCCGTGTTTTTGTTGTTTATGTTGTGATATGCAAGAAAAATAAATAAGTGTTTACAGAGAGCCTACTCCCAACTACACTGAGGTAAAAGCTTTCTTTTTTCTTAACTATCACTCAAGGTGGTTATTCAGTGTTCAAAAGTGTGCATTTTTTGGCCATTCCCTTTCAGTGATTCATTCCCTTTCCATTCACATGCAACCACATAAAACATTAACCCAGTCTCCATCTGCGAAAGTGATGAAAAATACTGCTTCTTTTTAATTTAGATTTACTAGCTGCATCACCACCAAGAGACAGACCCCCCTCCATTTGTCCCAATACACTCATCCTGCTCATTTTCACAATATTTAGCCCAATTGTTACCGCACTCAGGACCCTGCCATGCCCCAGTGCATGCTGGGATGGAGGTCATGGCGAAGAGGTGTGTTTGAAGATCCTTTGCATGATATATATATATATTTTTTTACCACTCAGTCAGAACAGACCGGAAAAGTCAGATTCCAGTGTGTGTGTTTGTAGTTGGAAGAAGTGAGCTGTGGCCGTAAGTCCAGATGTGCGTTCATTCTCTTGGGGAGGCAGCAGGAAAGAGAATCCGAAGAATCATCAGCTCTTAAATTTCATGCATCACAATTCATGTGTCTGTGAACATTGTATGTGATACCGAGCCGCCCATTCCTAAATAAATAAATCGCAGATGGTGTACAGATCATAGGGAATGGTTGTTGAATGGGTAATATGCTTCCGTTTCCCATCCTGCCTCCTGCCTCTATAATCTTTCAGTATTGTTTTTTTTTTTTCAATTCCTCTACAGTTATAGCATATATTTCACATTTCCACCCAGGGTTGGTGCAAAAATGTAATGATTATATACAGTTGCAGCTACTGTTTTAGTGCATTTTATTGTGTGTAAGACAACACACTAGTAAACATGTTTAAAGTTGCACAAATGCATAGTCTTACTTTAATAGCGTATTACCTGCTTAAAAAAAATCTTAAACCAGTCCAAGTTGGTTTTCCCAGCCTGGTCAGGCTGCTCTATTGGGTGGTTTTAGATTAGTTTTGGGCACTTTTCTGCTGGACAGGCTGGATACTCCCTGGCTGTCAAGCTAAACACCATCGATTGCCTCGGCCTAGAAGTGCCTAAGTTACTCGTCGTCAGGCTACAGAAGAATACCATAATTCTTCCGTTCAGTTAGGCCTAAGACATCGAAGAGTCACGCAGACCTATAACAACCCAGCCACAACACATAATTGCAAATAACATGCCTTACCTTAACACAGAATCGACCACAGAATCGAGTCCAGCGTTTATATTTTTTCTACGAATCTTTGAGTTAACATGTACTAATCATGAGTGGAATTTGCACCACAGCGCCCCCACACCTTGATGCTCATGACAAGAACAGCTTGTACAGTTATCTTTATTGAAGTGAATTATGTTTAAATCGCCGTCATGCATGAATGGATGATATTTTTGCAATTTTACACAGATACCCAGATGATCACCCTACACATTTGAAATTTTTTGCACGTTAAAATCAAACGTTGTCAATATTTTTTGAGACCTCCCAAAATTTCACAAATATTTTTTTTCAGGGGAGCCCATGTCTTATTAAGGGGAGCCGAGCTCCCCCTAGCTCACCCGTAGTTCGCACCCTGCATGGCCCTATTCATACAGAAAATCATTGAGATTTGATTTAAACATGGAATCTGGGGCTGCACATCAATACTCATTTTGATAGTTTAATCTGCTGAAACAAACAAAACACTAGTACTTTATCTAAAGTTAATACTTTTAAATAAAATTAATTTAATCTATTTTTAATTTTTAATAATTTTTTTTTTTAATTATTATTTTATTCTTATTCTATTTCAGTTTTAACTTTTCACTCCAATTATGATAAAAAATTAACTTGAACCCCAACTGTATGCATGCCTCTATAATTTTATCATTTAGTTCTCAGACATCAGACATCTGTGCTTTGTTTCACATCCATGCACTCGAAGAAGTCAGATTAGAATGAAAGGGAGCCCAAACTGTTTTAATGGCTCGGATCCTGCAGACACACAGCGAATAACCCCTCCCATATAAACCTTCTCTAAATGAGCGAAGGCTCTGGCCTCCTACTCCAGGCCTTTAATCAGTGCCTGTTTTTATATGTGATGATTTTGCCGGCGTCGGTGGTAACAGTCCAAATGAAGCAGCTCGATTTCCTTACAAAAAAAAAAAAAGTATATTCATCGATGCCAGGCTTGTATCACACCCCTTATTGACATCATTCAGTAATGTGTGATTTATTTTATTTGCTAATTTTCTGTAGTTGCATGTGGAGGTTGTACTTTCAAGGCAAGAAAGACCTTTGAGGAAGCTTCTCATCTCAAATGTCAAAGTGCTCCCCGTGCACACGTGCTAAACGCACACGCGCACACATGCACGCTTGATTTGCATATGAGTGGGGTTTTTGGTGGCATGCCAGGGCTTCACTGAAGAAGACATCAGAGATGAAACCGAGTGTTTTTTTTCCCACCTGGAGCTAGCGCTGATTAGCCCCAGAGCAGAGAGGGGAGAAGGCCGACATGAGCAGCTGTGAAATTACAACCTGCTTAATTTAATTACCCATGCTAATTAATTCATATCTACAGCCAAAGGAAAAGGACTTGAGTAAAGAAGTCATTAGCCTAATTACTTAATTAATTGTCTGTGGCGCCGTCCCATTTGAGCTGCCTCTTCATTATCTGATGTTTGGCCATGGCACCAGTTTAGTATGTTTGATGAAATCTGGTCCCGGTGATAATTTATCCCCGTCACACTCCCGTAATGAGAGGTGTGGAGGCTCCATATGGCGGTGTTTGCGCTCGAGTACCCGCTGAGAATGTCACTTGCTGATACTAAATCACCCAGCTTGAGAGAGTATTTGTGAGTGTTGTAAGAGGGATCCTGAGGTATAATTTTGACTTCAGTTATATATGTGTGTGTGTGTGTGTGTGTGTGTATATTTGCTAGATCTGCTCCCGTGATGGGATGTTTATTTTTGGTGTATGTGATCCCAAAAAGACACTATATATGTGTGTGTGTGTGTTAGCATCCATCAATGAGCAAAGATTACTTTCTCTTTCCGTTGTTTTTTCTTTTTCTTCAACCTTGGCTCTTTGGAAATATGTGCCTCTACCTACATTCCAAAAACATATGTTACATATGCAAACATACGTATGCATAAAATTCACTGCAGTTTCCAGCTGAAATGAACACTAGTGGCAATGAATCACCAGTAACTTTATTCTTTTTCATGTAAATTTTGATTGTGGGGGCAGATTATGAGTTAATACAGACTTTCTTGCGCAATGTTGTCACTTCAAAATGCTTTTACATAATGCATTTTGATGTTTTTTTTGCTGTAGTAAACTTGCAGTTCTAGCTAACATTTGCTTTTGTTAACAATATTGGTTGGGTTTAGTGTAGGTGGTACGGTCATTTCAAACACAATAGAGCTTTAACTTTTTAGTGCCATGCACCGAACATTTAATTTCCGACTTGCCACAATATGTACAACAACCAACATAATAAAACATTGCTAGATTCTTTTTCGTCTGTTTTGGATAAAGTGGAACATGCTTTTAGCGCAACTTACCAGACATTTCACTTTGAAAGTGTCGTAAAATGTGTGAAAAGCAACAGAATATCATTCTTCAGAAATGTATCACAGGCACACTTTTCCAATTAGTCTGCGTTGTTTTTTCCCATATTAAATCAATCACTCTTCCTCTGTCCCACAGTCAGCTCTCTTTCTCTCCACAAAAAAAAAAACCCCAAGTTTTTTATCATACACATGCCACTTTGGCATCTCTCTGCCATGTGCCGCCTGCTGTCGGCTTGCCAAGACTTCGACCTTAATGACCTGTGACTCATTCAGGCCTTTTTTTTTTTTTTTTTTTTTTTTTGTTTTTTCATTTACAGTCACAGAGCTGTTATTAAATCCGGAGTGTGTGATTTCTGAGTTGCTGACATCACCAACTGGACTTAAAAAAAAAAATGAGTAGTGATTTGACATTGGTTATTTGATGGTAGACCCACCCCTTTGGTTGAGTCAATGTATTCTCTGTTTGAAAATGTTCAACAGACAATTACAGATATAGTAGCTTTCTCAAGATATTATCTGTACTGGTGCCATGGGTAAAGTCACAAAAAAAAATGCATGGATGAGTCGATGTGTCGACGAATTATAATAAAATCAATAACATGCATTTAGAAAATCCATTTACAGCCGATATTTCATATTCATTTGTTCTTGCTCATTTCCCCCTATTTTTACACTTTAGATGAATTATCTCCCATCATCTAACATGGTCATTTATTGTTGCAGTACTAATTATCGCATATTTGATAAAACACGTCTATGTTTTGAGGCAACCACTGACCAAATTTTTGGGAGTTTACTTCAATGCTACTTACAGCTGCCGCTGCATGTTAATTTTGCCGAAATACAGAAAATTACACGCATCCAGCTTTACTTGTTTGTCTAAATGTTAAAACCGTGATAGTTGGATATATGTTTCCATCCTGACATGGCAAGAAATAGCAAATGTCATTTATACATGGGGAAGAAACCCATTCTTATTGCTTTTCTGTTTGCATTTTCTCCATTTTAAGAATGATTTTTACCGTGCTCTGCGGAATAACCCCACCGCACTCTCTCATTTAGGTGTTTACATGCAATATTGAATTGGTATATTATATCCCGAGAAACATTTGGCTAACTTCACTTTTACGAACCCCCCTGTGTTGGGTTCTCTGGTGAAAACGGGAGTTGCGGGGTCTTTACGCTGCTGTGGTGATTACCAATTGGATAGAATCTGATTGAGAAGCGTTTTCCGGAAAGGCCTGTTCGAGAAAACGAGATATAGGCCGCTTCTATGCGTTAACCGCCTTTGGTTTCCAGCTGTCGCTTCGTATTATCGTTAATATTCAAGTCAGTTGCTTCGTGGGAAAAGCTAAACACTATGCTGGCCCCTCGGCGGCGATAACACCAGGGGCGGGGGGGCGGGGGAAAAGCATTATGGTTCGTCATTAGAACGCCACCAGCATTGTGCCTTTTGGAGTAACGCCTACATTGTTATCCTCCGCACGTGCCTAGGCGATAGGGGAGCGTCCCCAGGGGGTGATCAACATAAAGGGTCGATTGAGCTGGACAGACCCATACGTGTAAAAAACAGCAGTGGGCAGGGAGGCATTTTGGAATCGATGCCATCAGATCCCGGTCCATCACTCTCTGAGGAAGTTTAACAAAGAAATGTGAGTATCAAGTGAATGCAGGCTGGGGATGCACTCCTTTGGCCTGGCTTCCTTCGCCTCGCACTAGCCATACCCAGAAAATCATGAGTGAGTGGTCCAGAGGCCCGTCATAATACGATAAAAATCACGTGCTGTCCAAATCAAAAAAAAACCCACAGGGCGCTACTCCACCGGCTTCCTATCCTTCGGAAGCTGCAAACCTAGGAGATTGATTACTCTCCCTTGACGGAATCATGTAATAAATCCACTTCATTCACTAATATGAAACTTTTCTAGGAATTTGTGGGGGATTCAGGAGAGACGCTTTGTTTTTCATAATGGGCTTGTGTGTTGGTCATTTTGCAGGAGCTCTGTGTGTGTCTTTAGCAGGCTTTCTTTTTGCACATGAATGTGAAATTAAATTTTGACCTTGATGACCTCTTGGCCTCTGTAAGCCCAGGTGCATGATGGGCTTTATAGAAGCTGCCATTGTCACCTTACTATTTACTCAAAGGGCTGTGAAGAGGAACAACATGGACACGTCAATGATTTCATTATTTTGAAGGCTGAAGCTTTATGCTATCGTGAATCAGGAAGGTTAATATTAATGATAAGCCTTGTTAAAGATGAATTGTATTTACCTCTATACTGATTCTGTGCATTGTGCCAGACACTGTACAATGGACAGGCCATGCAGACAATAAACTGCAAAGGTTGTTCCTATGAAAGTCTCTTTTCAAGTTTTTAATCTCTGTTACAGAGATTCAAAATCATGCACCTTTTTCTGTCAATTTAAACTCTCGGCTTGCTGTTGAAATGTCCTTGGTAAATCGTTTTATTTCATAAAGCCCAGATGGTTTTGAACAAAGTATAACTAGCACATTGTCCATTTTCTATCTCGTTAAAATCTGTAGTGTAGGAAGAGCTTTGGCCAATCAGGGATTAATGCAGGCGGGTTTCGCAGTCAGGAGATTCAATACTGGACTGAATGGGACATACAGGCCCAGCAAAAATCTCCTGGGGGACTTTGATTGGCAAAATAATTAGCTTATTATGTCCTTTCCAGATAGGTGCTTTTCTCTAGCCAAAGCCCTCTGAAATAATATTTAGGTTTAAGCCCTCATTTCACATTTAGCAATTGGATATTCTATTTGGAGCGTTTCCATTCAGCGGGGGTCAATTGAGACCTCAGAAATTATAAAATTAAGTTTTCATCCGATTTATCGGTCTGAAGACTACGGTTCTCGCAGTCATGCCTTGTGCAGAAGTAGGATCCTAAATGGTTATCAGTGGTTATCAAAAGCATGACATGTAAAGTTCTTTCCATGAGATATTTTTAACAGACTTTTCTTCTGTCTTAGATTGTATTTAATTATTTATTTTTTGGCAATTGAAGTTGATTGATGGTGCACTGTAAAAACAATTAAAAATGTGCTTACATCTAAATTAACTGGTTTTGCATAAACTAAAATACTATTAGAATATTATTTTCAGTATTTACAGTACAGTGTGGTACCTGTTATATTATACTATTTTAATGCATTTTATTAAATGTAATGTATTTTATTACTTTTGTGATGTCTTTTTTGATCAATTTAATGGATCTTTGGTGAATAAAAATATAAAGTACTTTGAATTGTAATGTATGTAATATATTTACTGTATATATCATTTTAATTAATTAGTTTACTTGTTTGCAGAAAGTGATACTGTAAGGAAGACTGAGAGATTCGCTGGCCTAGGCAGCTTACGACAGGTGGACAGTAGATGATTACAAGCCTTCAAGCCAAAACCATCAGCTTACAATGTGAACAAAACATTTTAACCGCTGAGGTTTGTTTCTCCACACCTTCCCTTCTATTCTCCCCGGCAACACTCCCACACTCTTTTTACTGCATCTCTTTCTGACCCCCATTCACTGGCACACTCAACTTTGCAGAATGCACTGTGAACTTCCTCTTCACAAATAAAACACACAGAGAACGAACTCTGCAGCCTCAGAGCTCAGCTATGAGAGAATAAGCTGAGGGGAGAGCAGGCCATGCAGAAAGCAGTGTCGAACCCCTCAAATTTGTCACAGAAACACATAGTGTCTGTTACTCCAAGAATGAAGAGTTTCAGAAAAAAAAGCTAACTCTGGGGGGGGGTTTAGGGGGTGGGGGAAGCATCCTACAGTGACAGTAGACCTTTTATCCTCAGTCACAAGACTTGTTGATGAAACCTGTGGTAAAAATTACAAGGTTCAGGGGCCTTTTCGTTTGAAGCTCTTTCAAGGATGGCTCTAATTGCCTTGTGGTAGACTGAAATGTCTAATTGGCTTATGCTAGTGCTTTAGCTTGAAGGACTGTGTGTGCTATGTTGGTGAGTTTGTGTACTTTTTCATGTGTATGTCTCTAAGGTGACTTCAAAATCCATAGTTTTAATATATACATATATACATACCATAAATAGATAATAATTAATATAATAATATTTCTGTCTGTTCTGTCGACTCTACTCTATTTAGAACTTTAGTATTTCATATTCCTTGTGTCATATACTTTTTCCTGTATTAATAAATCTGTATTATTTTTATTTGCCGAAAACTCTCCTAACACAAGATTACACCAAACTCATTTCCCTGAGAGCAAATTAAAATATAAAAAAATATATATTAATTTAATTACCATTACACATTTATTTTTACCTTCTTGGTACTTAAAAATGCTAGTTCACCCAAAAATTTAAATTTGTTGTTTATCTGCTTACCCGCAAGGCATCCAAGATGTAGGTGACTTTGTTTCTTCAGTAGAACACAAACTAAGATTTTTAACTCAAACTGTTGCAGTCTGTCAGTCATATAATGGAAGTGAATGGGAATCATGGCTTTGAGAGTCAAAAAAACATACATAAACAAAACCAAATTAAACCCTGCGGCTTGTGACGATACATTGATGTGTACCGACCCTAACGTCTGAATTTTTTTTTTTTTTACTCTCAAAGCCGTGATTCCCATTCACTTACATTATATGACAGACAGACTGCAACGGTTTGAGTTAAAAATCTTCATTTGTGTTCTACTGAAGAAGCAAAGTCACCTACATCTTGGATGCCCTGGGGGTAAGCAGATAAACATAACATTTTAATTTTTGGGTGAACTATCCCTTTAATATTATTTTTCCTTAAAAAAACTAAGAAAAAAAAAACACAAATCTAATAAAATGTAGTTACACTGTAGGTTAAAAGAAAAAAAAATTAAGTTGTGATGTTCTAAAAACAGGTATTATTGATTTAGCATAAAGTGAATGTATACCTTCTTTGAGTGAATAGATTACATATTTTTTACAGGAAAACAATGTTCTTTTCTTTTTTCATTGTTTTTTTCTTACAGTGTGGCCGTCGGCTGTCATTTGAATCTCTGTGAGGGGATTTTTTCCTGCCTCAACTGTCCTCTATTCTCACAGTGCTAGTGAACCCCGCATACTCTGCCATCTGCACTGACTAGACCCATTCAGCATTTATGTCTGTGTGTGTGTTAGAAGAGAACATTAAAAACTCCCTCACACATCCCACAATGCCTCAGAATGTTCTCTGGAGTCCTCGCAGTCACGGAGTAACTCTGTCTGCTGTGGAACCTCCTGAGGCCATAAACGCTCCAGTCACCGCGCACATCTGCTTTGTCTGCCAGATCTTCCTTTTCTCTCTGTTGTGGGTGCATTTGCACAAAACCTCTTGCCTGTGACATGACAGGGCAAAATGACACAGTTTTAATGCACCCTCCACTGAAACACAAAGATGTGAGGAAGATTTGTTTGCAGACAAAGGCGGGCGTTCAGCATTGTGGAGCACCCATCGGACGGCTAATCTTATCAACTAAGGGCTCCAGTCGGGGGAGTTGCACCACTGGAGGCGTACTCATTATAGTAGGCCAACTCATCGGGAAAGATTGAAATCATATGAGTGGTCAGGTAGCACAATTAACAGTTAAATGAACTTGGGTGAATTTTAAATCATTTTAGTTTGGTGGAGGCTGCATTTTTGCCCCAAGCTTGTAACTTGTAAAAAATGGCAGTTTATGAAGAAATCATCATCGGGGCAAATGGTGCAGAGTTATATATGGATGAGATATGTACAGAATGTTTTAGGGTGTGGAAGGCCATGAAAATGTACTGCATAACAGGAATGACCCAGATGTGTTCATGCCATTTGATATTTATGTTATGTTCTCTTAAAGATGCACAAACCGAAACACACACACTATAAAAAGTGTGCGAAGGGCCTGGTTTCTCTTTGATAACCATCACATTCAATCTCCTCACTTCACCATAATGAAACACCAGCCATTTTGCCCTCTCTCAGTTGTGACGGAGTGATGGCTGTATGTTTTTTGACAGCGTTTTAAAATACAGCTCTTGTTGCAAATACAAATCCTGAGCCATGTATTAGTAATAGACTTTTTCTAACACGTTCCCACAAGTGTTGTTTCTAATGGACAGAGTGAGCCGCGGAGCTTTAATCTCACATTCAACACAGATGCGGTTGTCATTGGAGCAGACTCTTAAGTCAGCTCAAGCGAGCACTCACCAACTTAAAAGAGCCAGGTGTTCAAAATCATTCATTGTTGTCAAAGACGGTTTGGGGCTTTAACTATCGGAAGAAGCCGTTCCCTGAGTTGAAGGCATTTGAAAGCTGAAATTTCTCTGTAAACTCTCTTTCCCCAGAATTTCCAGTCTACTTGCTATCTTTAAAAAACATTCTGCCTTTGTGTTTTCTCGGTGCGGCTACAGACCTGACAGTTATGTGGAGTTTACTCATGGGTTATTTGTCAACATGTTCTACATGTGTAAACTAGAATGAGGTTTCCTTAATCTGAGTCATAGAGCTTCTCAAAACTTTTTTCCTGTCTGTTCCGGAAATGGTTTACTACATTACTATTTTCATATTTATTACATTTTCTGACATACTTCCTCTTACATCTGTCTGAAATGTTGAAAAATAAAATTTCTCGTTCTCAATTTTGAACCCTAACTAATTCTAGCACTGTTCTAATATGTAACAGTTAAATTAAGTAAATTCTACTAATTGCTTTATAAAATAGGAATTCTAACAAAACTATCTGAGACGCATGTATTTGTACAGTACATCTGAAAACAACAAAGTAACCAAAGTGATTGTAAAGTAAAAACAAAAACAAGCTTCACATTTATCCATTGTAAAAGTATTACTATTTTTTATTCGTGTTACAGTGTTTAAAAAAAAAACGCTATTTTTTTTTAATTTAACCTTGACGAGGTATGTTTATCTGATTTGACTCAGGTTTGGCCAGGTTAATGGAGTCATATTAAATAATATTTTTGACCTAATAAAGCCAGTTTTTTTGGATGCAACCAAAGGTATCTACTAAGGTATTTTGTCTTCATGTTCATCATGAAAAAAAAATAGCCTTACATTTTTGCTTTTAAATACTTCATCCCACTGGTTTCTATTGGAAAGGTATTACTATAAATGTTCCATTTGTTTAGACTGTAAAATGCCCATACGTCTTTTATGTTAAAGATCTGATTTCACTCTTGTTGGAGTCCGGTTGATATTTTAGTCCAAATTAACTTAAATTAGATGTAGACAAGTTTACATTGATTGCAGGATACTCATTAAAGAATTACAGAATTGATTAAACATGATTACAGATTTAGCATTTTTGGGTGAACTATTCCTCTAAGGTGAAAATTAGCCTAGTATGTTTATAAAAAGCACAATCTGTGTCCACTTAAGAGATGCTGGCTCTTTGATGCTCAGCTTTCCGTGTGTTGTTGTACAAGTTGCCACGTAACAGCAGTTTGCTCACCCAGTGTTGTGCCAACATGTAGCACACACTCCAAAACCTAGCAAAGCCATTTATTTTCCCATAAAGATTATCACAGCCAATACTAAGAGCTGCCTGCCTCCACAGAGGGTTTGTGCAGAGAAAATGAAGGAATTTTGCTTCATTTGAATGTCGGAGATGTGAAATAGTGAATTTAACGTTTTATGACTTCCATTGAATAATAAATGAGAACATTAAGGAAGCATACTAATGATGAATATAATTGGCTTTGGGTTTTTCCTTTAAGCACTTTTTACAGATTTTTTCCTCCACCGGTGCATGATGGGATAACTCATTTAGAGTGTCCAAACATTTTGCCCTTGAGAAAACAAAAGTGGATTTTAGCAGCTAGTATCTGACTGTTAAAGTTCCTCAGCGCACCTGATCAGATTTAATATTTCACTCATTATCTATTCAACTTCTCGGTGGGGTCTTTGTTTTATTATTAATCACTAATTTAAGATCACAAAGCAATCCCAATCACTAGATCTAGTTAATAAACAATGATGATCTTTAATACTTAATCACTGTCAGAAAGGATAAATATCAAGATGGACAATGAGTAATTTGCAATGAAGTATTATCAGATCAATATGAATGTGTTTTGCCCTCTTATTGAATTCTGTTTTTCTGCTCTCCATGTAAACCTCACAATGTATGATCTTTATTTACCCAGTCTATGTGGACATGCTGTTTATTGATAAAGAGCTGTAACTCTGTCTAAAGTAGAAATCTATATGTTTCACTGTCGCTTTGTACTCTTGGGGTTACAAGATTTTATGCGACCTTCTTATGCTAAAATCTTTTTGTTTCATTTTTATTAACCTAACTCTACCCCTGCAGAAAACTTAAAACGATGGACATGTTGATTTTAAGGGCATTTAATTTCTCTCCCTCTCTCTTTTAGTTGCAGGCCAGCGAAGAGAAAGTTAATAGCTCTGGCTTAGAAGTCAGCCCGCTCAAGTCCAAATTACAGGAAAAGACAGAACAATCTCAACAGCTGCAAGATCAAATTCTCAAACAGCAGGAGGCTCTATGTAGGGCAAGCCAAACTCTCAAAGATACCAGGAAAGCAGCTGGCAAAAAGGTAAAAAGCGTCTCTCTCTCACTTTCCTTTTCTCATCGCTCGCTCTCTCCTCGCTCTCCTTCCAAAAAAAAGTTGTGGGGGGGGGGGGGGGGGGTGGGTGGGGGGGGGGGGGGGGTGGTGTCTCTGAACTTCTCTTCTCCCCTGTGATGCTGAATTCCCAGGATGTGTTGTTTAGAAGAATACGTAGTCTATTACACAAATTTTACAGTGTCTTATCTAAATTTCACCATTCAGAGACAGCTTGTATTTATGTTGGCGTTCATTGAAACGCGTATGTTACCGTATTTTTGTAATCACAGAGGACTAACTTTGTGTAGAAAGAAAACAGCATGGCTGTGTCAAATCCAAACTGGCAAAGGATTCAGTATTTTAAGTGTTTTCTCAACAGAGCAAAGCTGTCTTCTTATTTTTGCTTTAAATGAATATCAGATGAAGAGGGGTGGAAATGTCCAAGTGTGAAGCTTCAGATGGGTTAACCTAATTTTCCCTTAGACAAAGTAGATGTTTGGTGATATACATTTAATTCCTCCGCTGCACAAACAACCATCCATTTAACCTCTCGACCCTTGTGAATAGATATATGCATAGGCAAACATAAGTGTCTGGCAATGGGTTTCAATTAATCTCTGGGACTTTTATCTTCTTAGGCAAACCAAACAGACGTTAAGTTCTGCATGGGTCCCGTTACTGTTTCCACATCTGGTTCTGTTTCGCTGTGAAAACCTTCTCTCTGATCTCATATGTTGAACTACTGTAACTTTGCCACTGTCTATTTCCTGTTGGAAAAAAGGGAGAGGAGGAGGAAAAATGCATTGAACAATAATATCTTTTGTTCCAGAGAAGTTCCTCTGTTAGCGCAGCTGAACAAATAGCCTTAATAGTTTGCTTTGAAAGAACTCCTCCCATCGCCGGTGTCTGATATTTATGCTTTCAGCGGCACTGGACCAAGCCCTTTGTTTTAATTTCTCAGGCTGCATTTCTCTGGATTTGTTTGAACAGATCATCCTTTCCACACAGAGGAACGATGTACACATAGGGGTTTGTTTCTTTCCCCCTTTCCAAATGCTACTAAATTAATAAGATGTCAAAGACAACAAAACCCAGTGTTTTACTTGCTCGACACTAGCCTCCATTAGTGAGGAGACATGAGGGAAGATAATTTCTTCCTCTGAAGTTAGTGCACATCACAGGAGAGAGACAATAACAAATGCATCCGCGGCGGGGGACATGATATATTCCATTCCTCCTCACATTGCCCATCAGCCCCTGCTGCCAACTGGCCAGAGTGATGTGATTTTATTTTATTTTGACCATTTTAAACTTTAAATTTACTCTATTTTGTGTAATTTTCATCATTTTTACTTGTTTATTATGTAAAAATTATAATGGATGAAAAAGAAACTAACAAAGACTCCAATCACACCCACCACACACCCACACACACAACACATATATTATTATATATATATATAGATATATAGTATAATATAAATATATACTATAGTAAAGATATTTCTGGAAAGATACTTTTTTTATTTATTTGTTCAAAAATACAGTAAAACTGTATTATTGTGAAATATTATTACAGTTTAAATAACAGTTTGTATTTTCAGATTTTTTTTTTTCACCTGATGGGCAAAAATCATTCTAATATGCTTAGTTGTCCGCAAAACGTTGCATATTAGTATCAATGTTAAAAACAGTGGCTCCCTTATGTTTTTTGAACGTCCTACATTCCAATAATGTGTGGAGATATACAGGTTATATCTATATATATCTAGAATAATAATATAGATATATATATAATACGATATATACACACATAATTTATATATCGATATAATAGATATGTATTATGCATTATGAGTACATCGATAATTAATATACTATGAATATTGTGAAGAGTTACATTCTTTCAGAAATGTTTTCTTCTAAACAGTGAGTACTTCAGATGGACAACATATCCGATTTTAACTCTATTAAGACACTCTGATTAAGACTCTACCCTGTAACCAAGATTTTTGATTACCCTACGCCGCTAAGTCATAGTCGAAGTAAACAGAAATAAATTAAAGGCGTGGAGTATGGGGTGTGGTGGTATTCCTATTTTAGTCGCATTATTGAAGTGCAGTAAAGAAATGTAGACACCTTAGTAAAATTATTACCGTCGTGTAGGACTTTTTCGCCACATTTTGCGACAGGATAACAAACGGCAGTGTTCAACCGTTTGACGGCAAATAAAAGAGCTTCAACACCGCCATCGTCTGTATGCACGTACAAATAATTAACTGCAGTTGAAGCTTTCATAAAATTAAAAATGAAACACCCAAAACTGTACATGGCATCATCACGAAGACGAACTATGTTTATACATGAAATTCCAGAGGGGACGTCGGATGGCGTCGCGTGGGGACATAATGACGTGTGCCATTAATCGAACTATGTACTATAACATGTAAAACGGCACAGAAGGAATATTCTAAAAGCCACTGGATGGTCAACATCATAATCATAATATTTGCTTATTTAGAATAAGGTAAATAATTCGATTACTGATGTCCATGTAAAAGTAGTCACTGTTAATATCTTGACAAATTATTTTTGTTATATTTTTTCAACAGTATATTTATAAAATCGTTTAATAGTTGTGAAGCGCATTTTTCATCTCATCTTTGCTATTAATTAAATGAATAATCGGTAACACTTTACAATAAGGTTCCATTAGTTAATGTTAGTTAATGTATTAACTAAGATGAACAAACAATGAACAATACATTTATTACAGTATTTATTCATCTTTGTTTACATTCGTTAATACAGTTGTTCATTGTTAGGTCATGTTAATTCACAGTGCATTAACTATTGTGAACAAGCACAACTTTTGATTTTAATTGCATTATAAATTTTGAAATTACATACTACGATTAATAAATGCTGTAGAAGTATTGTTCATGCTTAGTTCATGTTAACTAAAGTAGTTAACTAATGACCCTTATTGTAAAGTGTTACCGAATAATCTTTAATGAACAAACATTTCATCAAACATTTCATAATTTAAGTGGACGAAATTGACCCTCGCCGTCAGAATGACTTTGCAGTTCTCCTCTAATGTCAGTCCCAACTCTTCTCATAGAAGAACACTTGTCAACTCTTTCTGTTCACAAAGTCTTAATGAACCCGCTTCTCCATAAATATTGGATGTGAGTGTCACTCACTCTATTTGTTTATTTGCTTGTTTGTTGGTTGGATATATCACACTTATTCCCAGATCTCCCTCTGTTCTCTGTATAGGATGTCTAAACGTCAGATGGGATTCTCTTTTTGTCAGTATTTGAAGCCGGGGAGTGTGTGCAGGGAGGGGCCATGGAGATACAAGATGTGGTGATTGATTTAAAAATACCTCCTCCTCCTTGATTTCAGGGGCTTCCTGTCCATAATGCATGTCTTTTAGCTTAAAGTTCTCGTCTAAAAGTTGAGAGTGATTGACCCAGTTGGTGGTGGGTTGTGCTACGTGCTAGCTTCTTGTGACATGTTTCGCATTGCTAAATAATCAACAAAGGCTTGCGGCTGTCACAAAGTGGCAGCAGCGTTACTTATCAAGAGTGCAGTTTATAGTCGTACTTCACATTATTTTTGTAATACTTCTTATGTGTCTTGCCTAATGCACCGTAATGCGATTCCATATGTCGTTGACCTTTATATTGGGGTCAGCTTACTACTTCTAAGATGCGCTTCGATTTTATTACTTTTGCTCTGTAACAAAGAACATCTGTTCTACTCTGCAGAAAATTCAGTTTAGTCTTAAAGTTATTTATCTGATTGTCTAAATGAGCTTCTGTAGTTTGACATTTCATTTGAGTATGGAATATCACAAAGGTACAATGGAAACAAAGTGTATAATAACAACAAATTCCATTCCTGTATTTCTAATGTGCTATAAAAGCTGATTTGCTTTTAATGTTTCATGAGAAGGTCACATCTTTCTTTTAGGAGCGATGCATTCACACTTTGCTTTTTGTCTTCATTTTTTTTTCTCCCCATGCTTTCAGATGCGGTTAATGTCAGTCGCTGTGCACTGGAGCACATCAGATGTCAGGCCTATACAATTGTGCTACAATGAGCCTGTTTAATGTGCTTTGGAAGGGTGTAACGCAATATATTATGCATGCATGAAATGTACAAACACAATGAAATTATGCACTACAGATATGATACAGTTCTCTCAAGTCTTGCGGAGGCACTCTGTGATACATTTTAAATGCAATTTTTTTTGTTGCCACCGGCAAAATGATGCTTCTGTCTAATGGTGCATTCATGGCCATTGAAGAACTCGCTTACACACATGCACTCACACACTCATTTTGTTGTGCATGCTTCAGATGACCTGTGAGCTTTTTGAATACCTAGAATTCTTTATAATTTTGTATTAAACTGAGTATGTGAGTGTTTGTGGCCATTATATGTTAAGATTTTTATTAACAGATTTTCTCTCTTTTTTTTTTTTTTTTTTTTTTGTGAAATAAGGCATATTGCCACAACTATTCCTTCATTTAATTTGTCGAATTTCTAAAGGCCTTTTTTGTATGTATTTAATATTTTTAATCTTATACCAGAACCAGAGCCATTATAAAAATATGAATTATTAAAAATGTAAAACTATGATAATTTAAAAAAAAGCCTGAACTAATCATAAACCATTTAAATGTTTATTGCGTGAAAATTATTTACCAGTTATTACACAAATAACCATGCTCAGTTGTGGTATCATTGTCTTAAAAACAATCTGCCTATTTTATTTTACTTTACAAGGGGCCAAGTGTCAGTTAAATATGATGAAATATGAAACATGATGTGAGGACAACAACAAAAAAATATTACAACAAAGTAAATATCACTTGTCAGCAGAATGTTTATTGTGCTTCAATTTTGGTCAAGCTGTAATATTTGTCAATTAACAAAAGTGAAAAAAAGATTAGGCCTAATTTATTTATTTGTGTGTATTTATGATAAGTGTGAAATTAGCCTTCACAACACAAAGTAGACTATCATTTAAAGTTTAAAATGTCATTTTTAAACAATGTTGAGTACAGTACATAATTTAAGATTATGAAAATTATTTTTCTTTTTGGAAATGAATTTTCGTGAAATGTATGGATATCCATTGTTAGTGGACAAATAGTACAAATAAAATTTAAAAAATGTATTTTAAGGGAGTTTATTTTCTAAAAGTGCTCAAACACCCATTCACACTTTATTCAATACTGTTTGTTCCTACTTTTTCTAGTGTATTTTATTTTTAAGTCTCACTCGAGGTTGCTGTTTTGAGTGTATTTAGAGGTCTTGAACTCCAACCAGACCTTTTCTTCATGTAAACTATCAGCTTCGCTCTGAGCCGGAGTGTTTGCCCTTGTTCTGAGCTACAATGCCTTTGCTACTTAGTTTCAGAGTTGAAGGCATCAGCCACAGACAGATGGCCAATACAAAATTGTTTAAGCTCTGTTTCGATTGATCCTGACTATGTTTGTATTTGCCACAAAAGCAATTATTCTCTGAATATAGCTTTGAAAGGACAGCCAAAAGCAAACAGAAATGCAGGAATTAGTGTAAATTGGAGACATTGGCGAGTAGTATTGGATGACAGGTTAGCCTTTAATGAAGGGGAAACTGCGGTAATTAAATCTCAGGCTGCATTTGTGTGGCTCTGCGCTGTCCAGCCACTGGAAAGGCATGCAGGAAAAAGTGGTGAAAAAAACGCTTCGGTCTAAAGTTGCTCCGATGCTCCGTCATTTGAGACTGTTCTTCATGAGTGCAGGGTGAAGGTCAAGGAGCTATCTTAACTCCATCAATCCTGCGGACAGTTACAAACGACCTTTCACATCCCATAAGTTGCTCTATATGCCGGATTGGGGGCGATACATATTTCTGTGTTTAGGTGATGGGGACAGGCTGCGTAAGAGACGTGCTCTGCGAGGAGCAATGAGCTTGGCGAGATCGGTTCATTCACCCCCACATGATGATTGAAGCTACTATCTCATTTAAAGAAACAGACTGGTGTTACAAAGGCTGAGATTGAAGATGTTGTTGAAAGCACAGATGGACTCTCAGAATATAAAGAGACTTATTAGTCCATGCAATCAAACACAAAGACAAAAGCAAATGCGATCAGTGAGAATACATTAAAAATGCAGCATATTTGTAGTGCAGTATTGTCTTTCTCAAAGACAACAGCTCTTAAGCGGTATTGCTATCATATTGAAATAGATTTAGGAGAAATAGTGGAATGCTACAAAACAGTGAATGAGAGTTCACATAAATCTCTGTTTTCAAAAAATCTTAGGATGAAACCATTAACTTAAGTGAAAATTAACATTGTGGTTGTCTGTGATTTGTTATTTGCAGATTTACTAGAGGCAAAAATACTGTAGCTGCCTCAAAGGAATTACAGAAGACTATAAAAAAAACTATTGGATTTTGAAAAGGAGGCAAGTCTTTGAACAATTATTTTTCTTTGTTTACAGATGTAGATATAGATATCACACACACAAAAAAATAAATAAAATAAAAATAAAATAAAATCGAGATAAAATAAAGCCTCCAGTCTGACAGCATCCTTTTATGTTTCACGCCACATTGTCTGTAATTGTAATAAGATGTTTTGGGAGTGTTTCACTTGTGTTTGTTTCATATCTGTGCTGTGTTCTGTGGCATCAGCAGGTGGAGAGACAGACATGGTGGAACCACAGGCGGAGGGTGAACCAGCTGCAGGGTAAAGCTATGAAGTCTACGAGGTTTGGAGTGTCTCTCTTTATACCCTATAGAGATTGTTTTTTTTTTCTTTAAAAACACTTTTAAAATGACTTCCTGCCATCTGGAGCCATCTATTACAAACAAAAGATTTTCAAGGTACAGGACAGAGTACCTGTGCAATAACATACAAAACACTCTACAGTTATTGAATTAATTTAATTTGATTTGATTTTAGTTTATTTTATAATCATTTTATTTTTATCATATATTTTATGTATCATTTTATTTTGTATTATTTATTAGGATTATTGTTATTGCAGGCTACAATTATATATGGTATAAAATGCATTGAAATGCTTAATTTGACATTGTGAGAATCAAATTGAAATGCTAAATATGAGAAAAAATAGTGGAACATGCATTTTAACCATTTTAGGAATAATTTATTATTCCTATTTATTTATTTTAAGTATATTTTCATTTTATTTGATCAATTATTTTTATGACAGGGTATGATTGTATATACATTTTAAATGTAGAATAGCATAACGTGCTGTGTAGTGGAAAGTTAATTTTTTTTTTAATAATTTTATGTGTAATTGCATCATTTAGATTCTATTTATTTTTATTGTAATATTTATCATTTTATTTTATTTGATCAATTATTATTTCAGTAGGCTATGATAATATATGGTATAAAATGCATTGAAATGATTCAGTCTACAATGTCAGCATTCATTTTGAACGTTTTGGAAACTGGGATAAAATGTTGTGGGAAGTGAAGTTATTTCCACCAAAAGATGTAAATTAAGTGGAATGAACTCATTTTTAATGCTATCGGAATTTATCGTAAGTTGTTTTTGGACATTGTTTGTTGTCTGTTTTAGGTGGGCAGGCGATTCTGCAAGGAATGAGATTGAAGAAGAAGAATTCCCAGAAAGCACAGAAGGAGGTAACATTACAGCAAACCTCTTGAGTTCTCAAACAATGAAAATAAACTTTAAGACTTTAAACAGAGAAGCCCTGCAGAAAGAATTGAGAATTATTTTATTTTTTTGACACTTCATTGACTTCTTTTAGGTGTTTAAATGAGAACCCGGGAAGCACTAAAATTGGCCTCACAGAAAAAGGTGAGTCATGTTTTGTGTGTGTGTGTTATTATTTGCCAAAAACGATGTTGTTTTAAGGATAGATATTAGGGATAAATGTATATTAGGGAGGCATAGATGAGAGACCGAAAAGGTGCTTAGCCTTTTCCTTTAGAGATGGTATGTGTCTCTCTCTCTGTGTGTGTGTGTGTGTGTGTTTAGAGTAGAAGGTGTGTGTCCTCCCTGACACCTCTCGCATCTTTACTGCCACCCATCTGTTTACTGACTCATGAAAAATTCATGAGTGTGTGTTTGGGAGCAGTGGAATAATTTTCAATATTTAGCCAGGCTATGAATACAGATGATGTTGAACTTTGGTGTATTGTGGCGGCGTACGTGAAGGTGTTTGGGCGCGTATGCATGTAGCTGGTATTGTTGCAGGCTGAGGTCAGTGGGCTTTAATGAGGGGGTGAGGAAGCAGCGGATCCACACACATGTGCTGAGTGAGATGTGTCGCCTGTAGGAGACCCGTGACTGGACAGGAGGGGTGGGACAGACTTTAGTTCCAAAGCCAACTGCAACTAATGCAGCAGCAGGTTAGCAGCTGTCAATCAAACACACTCAATATAACAAAAGGTAACCATATGCAATTCATGTAAAGTGATAACTGAATGATTTAGAAAACAAGTCATTGACAAAATGCTGCATCACTTTATTACATCTGGTTACTGTTAACAAATATTTAAAAAATTTATTTTGTCGCTGAATTAAAACAGTGGGGGGGAAAATTATATATCCCCTAATTTTCCACGGTTTTGATTGATTTAGTTATTAAATTTGAATATATAGATATGTCTGAATATATAGATACAAAACTGAATATCTCTATAGAAGTAAATCTGAATGTAGTTATAAGTCTGAATATATAGAAGCAAATCCAAAATATGGATTTGTCTGAATATATAGATACAAAACTGAATAATGTATAGCAGTACTTATATTATGTATATTGATAATCTGAATATTTAGTTATAATTCTGAATATATAAATATGTATAAATAATGATGATACAATTCATAATTATATTATAAAATCACTCTCTATTATTCATTTGCAATTTGTCACCTTTTTTGTCATTTAAACCATATCAAACTATTTATTTAAATATCTAAAAAAAAAAAAAATCATAAAATAAGGTCCACTGAAGTACTCAGCACACACCTCTTTTATGAAGGTACTGTAATGCATCTAAACTACAGCACAGGTGTGCTGCGAGATTAATTAGGTTTCTCTTGCAGTGAAATAGTCCAGAAATGGACCCCTATTGTTCATTTCTTTATTTACTGCATTGTATATTTAACACATTTAGCATTTGCCTAGCTGATATTACACTGCAGGTGTTATGTTTGAAGTGTTTGGTGACTTTGTGACATTTTCAGATGGACTAAAACTATGCTTAATTGTATTTTTTACAGCTGCAATGTTTTAGCCTACTTTTTTTTTAATCTTTTTTTTTTTAAGATCACTCGGACTGCACTGTTTGTAAAGCACTGGCCCTGAACCCATCATTAGGAGAGTTTGTAAAACAGGAGTTTGAGAGCGGCGAGAAGTGCTTAATTGATATTTAAAGATTAAAGGTTTGTCCTCAAATAGATTAAAATCAGTCAGGGCAAGAAAACAACATTGCTTAGCATTAAAGCATTTTCACTTGTGTGCACCACACAACGGCATGTGATAGACACAGATGGCAAAAGCCAGCAAATTTAATGTAACAACTTCAAGGTCACTTGGAACGTGGTCCTCCTTTAACAAGCCTTTAGAAAGTGGCGTTATGACCATACGTATTTTATTACAGTCACAAGAGCAGCATATCAAAGGCATTATGCACTGTTAATGTCATTTATCAAAGAAAATGAAAGACAAGCAAAAGAAAAGCTCTTTAAAGTTACAAAACTATTTCTATAAAAATACCATAATCTCATCAAAATCTGAAGTCACAAAACAGGACATTCATACAGAGTATTTGGAACATAAATTCATCAAAACAAAATTAGTAAGCTAATAAGGTTCCGGAGTATTTGATCACGATGATTAGGTTAGACATAAATATGCTTTAATTGCACTCACGTCTACAAGGGCTTTCAGGATTCATTTGAGATCGCAATGGAAACTTGATGACATTCCAGATAAAAACTTAACTTTAACCACTCAGTGTAGTGTTGAGGTAATTTCTCTGTATGGTTCAGGGTCTGAAAGCCCCACACATAGTGTAAAGCTATGGATGATTTTACACGGACTCACTCATCCTCACCCAGAAGTTGTTCTCTGTGTTCTTTAGCCAGAATAACTTTGGCTGTTTGCTGTGATAATACATTATATTCACTCCGTTTACATTCCATTAGAATTTAGACCAAGATCTGCAGATGTTTGATGTTCTCATTCGAAATGGGCTGCACAAATTTTCATTATAACATTTTGCATGCGTCTCTTTACTTACCTTAAAACATAATGTCTCTTTTGACACATTGAAATTAGTCGTATTCACTGATTTCTGGAACGAAGACCTCTTGATCTTTCTTGTCTTGTAGGTTCAGTCCAGGATCAAATGTTTGGATACCAGTAGGTGCTCTGTGAAAGTAATCTTGAATGATGAATGAAGGTTTGTGTCATTAGTCTCATATTATTATTGCAGTGTTCAGATGGCATGTTAGCTCTTGATCCTCTCAAGCTAACTACATTACGGGGGTCGATCTAAGTGCATGGTCATATTTTACAACTTTTAGGGTCCCCGCCTCAGATTAGGCCGAGTTTTGGGCAAATTTAAGATTGTTCTTGCGTGCTAACACACCGTATCCAACAAAATACCATAGTTACTGCACCTATTGATCTTACAGTAAAACCAGTAAATTTTCATTAGGGACCTGGCCAGCATGACACTACAAACCGCCGGCATCAGAAAGAGGAAATTAAACAAAATGACTTACAGAAAAGGAATCTGAAAGTGAAGCTATTAAAAATGGTCTCAAGGAAATTCCCTGTGAAAAACGACTATGGTTTTATTCTAGTTCATAACCTTTGTAACTATGATCGCTTGGTGGAAATATGGTTATCATGCAGTAGTGCTGTAGTTTATTGCCTTTTGTTCTTATTGTACACATTTTGTGATCATGTCTACAGTGTTTTTTTGTTTTGTTATTAGTAATGTGTTGTTCTACAGGCCCAGGCAGAAGTCTGAATTTTAAGAGCAGAAATCTCCAGCCTGAAGTCTCGCTATGTCCAGAAAGTCATCCATATGGAACACCCTGAAGAGGCAATGGACCAGCTAACAGAAGAGCTCCAAGCAGCCCTGGACAATCTGAAGAGCCAGACGGGGAAAATACACCAGTGTGACGAAGAAATTGAGAGATTAAGAGAGAAAATGGACAGCCACCAAAAATGGTTTGTAGTCAAACTGGCATCAGTAGAATATTGAAAAAAATAATGAGCAAAATTGTAAAGGAATAATGCATCCAAAAATGAAAATTCTGCCTTGTTTTTCATCCCTTTTGAAGCTTGAAAGTTATATTGGTCTGGCTAAATACCCTTACTGCTTTTCTGGACTGGCAGAAGTTTGTTATTAGAAAAGAAACGTATGAAATGAATTAGTGTAAAGTATTTTTTTTCAGTGTAACAGCAGTGTAAGATTTATTCTACACATTTACTTTTATTAAATTATTCCTGAGGCAAACTTCTTTTAAGCATGGAATTTACAAAATGTACTGAAAGAGAGAAAATGATATCAAGAGTAATAATTCATCTGCAAAACAAGTTTATTATTACTTTTTTTTTTTTTATTTTTTGTTATTATTAGTATTATGCCCTCAATTCACTAAATTAATCCTGTTCAAGAGATTTAAATATTTTGTTACTAGCTAAATCTAGTGCTATATTTTTTATTTTTAATTATTTTTTATTTTAAGTGACCTTTTTTCTCTCTGTTTTTTGCAGTCTGTGCAAATCAGGTTTTAGATACTCAGACATTTCTATGCTTTATTTTTCTTTCAAGGTGATATGTCCATTTGTTTGGTCTCATATTTCACTGTTTAAAGAAAACTCAGTTTATTTGGAGCATACACAGAATGTACTAATAATCTCCCAGCATTATCCTTGCCAAGCAATTTTGTGCTTGCGTCAGGATTCATTAATATTGGTTAGCCACTGCAGTTGCCCTGTTTGGGGCATCCTTGGGTGACAAATGAATCAAGCACCCCTGATGTCACTTTGGTTTTGCGTCTTTTTGAAGACATTTACAATGCCTGGCAACAAATGAATCATTTTTATTGCAAAAAAATTTAATTTGTATGAGCTAAACTGCAGCCTACAAGGTCAGACTGGCAGAATATAATTTTAATCAAATCAAATTTAATTTGTGCTTTATAAAAGAGTTACCGATTTGAAGAATGACTGTATTTTATACTTTGTTACATTCAATAATAAGACTGATACTGATCTGTTGTTGAGGGATAAATCTGTGAGCCAAACCTGAAGTACAGCGTGGCGGGGGTGGGTGGGGGGGGGGGGGATTTGGGGGGGGTTTGGGGGCGGGGTTTTGGGGGTTTCTTTTTTGTTTGGCCTTTTGGATAGTCTGAAGTACTACTGCTTTGTTTATTATTGTCGGCCCATCTGAAAAACTAAAAAAAACTTTATTGTATAACTACTCTCCTGATACAATCTGGGATTCAATCTGAAATTCAAAATCAAATTTAAACCTGGAATTAAACAGGTTTTTGAAAAATTGTAAGCAAATAAATGTACGACAGAACGAATAAGAAATTCTACATTATTTATGGGTCACTAATCAAATGTCACTAATCAAATTATCACATTTGTGACCATTTGAACCATGTGAATTTTGTACAGACGGTCAAATGTTCTTGTTTCCATTAAAGCATGGGATGCTCTTTGGATCATTCTCAAATCATGCCAGATCACATGATTATCAGGTTGCACACAGACCTACTCAATGCATGTAATTGTACTGTGAGCGGGATACAGACAAGATATAATTCTGAGAGAGAAAACAAGTGTTTAGCTTTGCTATGAGACTCAGCATGTTTGTTAACCCATCATTTTGTGACTGATTCTTATGCGATTCTCAGTACAGGTGCTGGCAGGCTCAGTCGTTCGAGAGCCCAAAATGAGAGCATCAGCCCAATAGAGGCCCCAGAAATGGTGAGTCACAGCTGCCACAGGAAGTTCCCGGAAGGGCCAAGTCTGGATCTCACCATTCAGTTTTTGCATTCATATTTCTACTCCAACAACATTATCCTACCATAAAGCATAGCTAGAGTCATGTAACCATAGGCTACTTACTCGTTGTGGCCATTTTAAGAATTCTGATGGGTTGCCACACTACTTAGCAAAATAAAGAGCCAAATAGCGCCCCCGGGTTTCGCAGCAGGACCGAAGAACCATTTTTGGTTCCCTAAAGAAGCTTTCAGTGAACAGTTTTTAAAAGAACCAAAAACATTTAAAGAACATTTTCTTCACTATAAAGAACCTTAGGCTAATGGAAGGTATCTGTAGAGCCGAACTCAATTTCTGCCAAAATATGCTTAATTTCAAGAGTGATGGGTATGTCCAAAGCATCTTATTACCATGATACCTTTTGGTAGTTTTTGCTAGTGCATTACTGTATATAATCTAATAACATTATTTGTTATTTTGGCATCAGGTGAACTCCTGTTGCTTATTTATAATTAACAGCTTATTTTAAGAATCTTATGGGGAGGAATTGGCCCAATTAGGAATTATTTAGATGTGCATTTTATTCTCTTATTGCACAAATATTGGTTTCCTCTCAACATTTTAGAGAGCTCAGTGTATACAAGTTTAGTTCAGATAGAAAGTTTAGTATCACAGAGAAAGGCTGGATCATGTCAGGTAACCAATAATATACTTACCGTCTCTTTTTGCTCCTGCAAATTGCCTTGTGGTGTGTTTTATCCTTTAGCAAGTTGGTCTCCTCATCGGCTGAGCATTCCCGGTATCTGTCAATTATCCTCTCTCTCCGGCATCCGCGTAGCCTCTCTGTCTCCAATCACAGCTCATCGACGGTGCTCTCAGTGAGCACTCCAGTCAAATGTTTGTTATGTTAGCGCTGCTCGCAACACTCCCATTCTGCCCCCTTAAAACCTCATTCATTTGGCCTGTCTGACTCTGAGCCCTACTACAACTATGCTGCGCAAATAATTAAAGGCTTTAGTTAAATACATAGTTGGGGTATTTGGAGACTAGGGGATCTGCAATAACATTTGCCATTATTCACTCAGGCTTTGATTGCCTGACAGAAACAAATTAGGCCGCAGGATTAATTTCCAGCAAAACGTGCCAAGTAAATGCAATTGACTCCAATTAAAGCATGAAAGGACACTAAATATTCAAATCAGCAGAGCCGGTGATGGCGGGCCGATAAAGAATGGCGTGGAATTGTGCCAAGGGAGAAAACCAGCCATTCACGGGCACCTGAGGGAAAATAACAGGCTCTCATTCAATATAAAGAGTAGCCTGGCCGGCCCAACGACATGTGTTTTTGACCTGCAGAACACTTGCCCACACCGCTGGCCAGTTTTTTTTTTTTGTTGGTTTTTTTGGGGGATGGCCATGTGGTGTGGTCGGGTCACATACATGCGGACCGTGATTTCACAGCGTTCAGTGTTTTGAGCTGATTTGAATATCAAGGCCACATTAAGACACCTAAGTGCTTATGTATTATACATGCTAAGTGCTTGTTCAAGTTTATGCAGGGACACGTTTTGTAATAGGCAGCGTTGTCAACCATACAATGAGCCATATTAGAGTCGAGTAATCTCCTCTACTATAATAATGTCCCAGAATGCAAATTTCAAACTGATGGTGGCATCTGCAAACATAGTGATGCACCACATGTGCGGGCGACGCCTGTAGTGCTAGTTATGTGAGATTGAGCTATAGGCGATTATATTCATTAATTAAGTCATTTCAGAAATCGAGTATACATTTAAAGGGGATTCTTGTGGTTGAGATAAAAGCAGCTATTGATGCATGCCTATGAATTTTTTTTGGGTTTTCTCTTTTTTTTTTTTTTTTGGTGTGTAAACAAAAATTGTAACTTTCACAACTTATTTCTTTCTAAGTCCAAAGAGAGCATTTCCTGACAATGTCTGTTGAACACCAAACTACATCAACAGTGTCACTGCTCAATGATGCGCTAATGGAATGATAGCCAGAATGAAAATATGGTCTTTTGGGCTTTTTCTGTATACGCCTGGAGAGAAAGCCGGATGAATGCTATTATCCTTGAACATCAGAAGAACTATTAATAATATGCGGGGATGTTCACCAAACATTGTGTTGTTCCTGGTTGTGTGTAGCACGTACTGCTCAGAATATCCTTCTGCAGAACAACATTAAAAACTAGCAGGTGTTTATAACTAGCAAGTTTATTTTTCAGAAAACCTCTGATCATTTTAGTTTAATGTGACAAAATCTTTGCTGTTAGTGAATAGAATAACAATTAGCATTACACTGTCTAGCTTTTGTAAAAGATATTGGTTGTTTGCAATTATTGTCCATGTACAAATTTACATGTAATCTTAGAATTATTATTATTAACCGTATATTTGTTATACAATTTATTTTATGAATAGGCGCCTTCTCCATTTTTAAAAGGCAGTTTTTGATTATATTTAATATGAATAAATATTAAAACATAAATGCCACTCTAAATAATATTTTTAATGAAGTACATTATAATTATTTTGAATAACTTTGACACTTCTACTTACTTTATATAGTTTTTTAAGTCCATATCAGATGACATGGACACGAATGGAACTCCTGTCATGGAATGACTAGTTTGCAATGTGTGATTAAAAATAGTCTCATGGGGGCCAAATAAAATAATATTTTTTCTTCTGGTTTTTAAGATGGTGATGCAATTCATTTTATGACCTATTACTCCCCCTCACGTTTTCAAATACGAAATGAACTGGCTTACAATACAGACAAGTATTACACATACACAAACACACACAAGAAGGAAGTACAACTCACCTTAATGATGGGCTATGTGATGGTGGCAGCCTGTGTGTGTGAGAGCTTATGTGTGTGTGTGTGGTAATGATGCGATGCTGGCTGGGCTGTCTGTAGAGAACTTCTCATTTGCAGTCTGGGAGGCCTGTTTTGTTTTGTGCAGACAGTGTTGTTACGCATGCAGGAATGTCTCATTAAGAATTAACGTGGGCATCCTCAGTAGCGACAGAAGAGAGCAAAAGATTGATCAATCCCCACCCCAAAGCCAGCCGGCCCTCCAGCCCAAGCGCCTTGATTATCAGGAGTCATTTGAAACCTCTCCATTTGTCCACAGCATGCTGGTTATGATCTCATTCTGAAGCATGCAGGGCAGACTATCTCTCTCAGTAGAACATCACCAACCATCCTCACTCACTCATTACACCGCCGCTACCGATAAACACCCCGTTGCTTATTTTTGCGCCACCACAAACAGATGTGTCCGTGCTGCCGTTGTTGCTCCTTGAGGCATGTAAAATAATTGTTATGTATTCTGTCTGGATTTGTCCTTTTCTCCTTAGATATCCAGTGCAGTCTATAATTTTGTGTCAGACAGTAATATCTTATTTGAGTGCTTTTGAGCCTGCTTAGGTTGCCGGGGACGGCAGTGTCTCACCCATGCATAAGATCAGTTCATCGTTTTATCCCCTTGTCTGTGTTCATTCCCGGGTGTCAAGGCAACAGTTTCAGTTGATGAGATGAGCGTAGATGCTCCATAACTTCAAAACCTCCTGGAGAGCAGCACGCCATATCGATTTCCCTAGTGTTTAAAATGTAAAACGTAAAGATTTCGGTGCAGTTTGATTGGAATTGGTGTTGACCGGCCATAAGTGATGGATTGCATTTGAAAATCTCCTTCCCGTGGCTCAACGAGGGGAAAAATCAGAGGGAAAGGAGGAAGTGCCAATGACCATGAGAGTTCAAGTGGGTGACTGAACTGTTTGAAGGCAGCTGGACTTTCTATGCCGACCATATCAAACCCAGCGAGAAGCAGAGTGCACATCGAGCCGAATCTGGAATCCTTCCAGACTTCAACAGCATAGGTGAAGAGAACGGCCCTGCCCCCTTCCCACTCACAAGAATACCAAAAGCCCTTGGCATGGATGGATTGCATTCTCCTGCATTCTTTGTGTGACCCATACATACACTCCAACTCACGAGTGCACCATTGTACCAATGATCGATCGAGTGCTTTCCTGTTAAGTACATTTTTAAATAATATACAGTCCTTACATTTTTGAGTTTTTTTAGTAGAATGCAAGGTATATACTGTAATGTTGCTCTAACATCATTATTTGTGTATTTAGTCACTCTTAACTACGAATCGTCTCCGTTTTAATCTATGACTCAACTGCATAGTGCCGCACTCATTGCCTGTGCTGATCGCCGCTGCGTTTTTACATGAGTTTTCTGCACCTCAGTGCGTTGAAGTGTTAGCCCCCTGAACGACGGTGTTTAATAGACTGATAGCATTAAGACGCACGCCCTGCGGGTTAAATAAGCTGAGGAATACGAGGAATTAATACATTACATGCCAGGAATATAACTTTATGCCGCAGACTGCGCCTATCCAGCATTTGGTAAGAAACGGCAGACGCATGATTGGCCTGGCTAGTGACATGCATTTTGCATCTGATTTTTACCGACCATCAGCCGGTTGTGTAGGGGTTGCGCTGGCAAGGGTCAAAGGCTGCGAAATGGATACATCCCCCTTGGCACATTCTAATTGAAAGAATCTCGGGTCAATCCTCCTACGAGTAGGATGTTTAAATGCCTAGAACGCTGTTATTCAGGAAAGGGGCCAAAAATCAGACGCTTAATGGGATAGATGATGAGCTGATGGAGGTTGAGCAGCCTGCTGCTAGACAGCTTCATGATGCATTTACCGAAATGACGTATTGCCGAGAGCATGAACTCGCTAAACCTCTCGGAGCTGTATTCCCTTTTTTTTCCGTTCTATCAAGCATGCCCCAGATCCCTCTCTTTGCAATCGCAAGATTTGCGAAAGCTGAATTAGCTCTGAAGTATGCACAATAGATGAACAAATGGGCGATATTGACCAACGCCACATTTTAAAAGATACAACTTCTCATATTCTTGTAATTGTAATAACCAATCTAAATTATGACCATACACATATTAAACACACCTATAATTTTTTATATATATAACCCCCCCCCCCCCCCCCCCCCCCCCCCCCCTTGTAATATTATTATATTATTAAGCGTATTATATTGTATGTCATTACTTTTAAATATATTTAAATATGTCATAAATTATACAGAATTTAACGAGTATACATACCACTGCACAAAAAAATTGCGTGTATGAAACAATTTGCCAAATATTTACAAAGAAACAGCCCCCCAGTAACACATGAATTACAATAGGGCAAATGTTGAAGTAGCCCAAAGACACACAGATATTTTCTTGTAAAACATACTTAAATAATCTGTTTTATTTACTTAAAAAAATCATTTTATACGGTATACAGTAATATAGTATATATGCATGTCTATACAGCTCAATCAGGGTATATATGTATTTGTGCTATATATCTGTAATTATCAAATAGCTTAAATGTCAATGAAGATTATAATTAGGATACCTATAGGTTATGACTATATATATATTTGCCCTGCATATATTTACACATAATTGTTTGTATTTGTATGTAACTTAATGGAATCATAGAATCCGCCCACCCACACTCATATGTTATGGCCCTGACTTATTCCTGTAATATACATTTTCATTGCTTTAGCCCCTTATGTTTCGAGGTTTGCAAGAAGTGTGATTCTGTCCATTTCACTGCAAGTTATAAATTTTAAATATGATGGAATTATCAGTTAGCTGTTCAGACTGAATCCCCTGAGTGGGCTGGTGCAAAACTCTTTTCCAATACAACCAGATTACTGCAGATAATTGTGTTACATAGAGTATTGATTGAAAAATTGTTGTACTCCGGAAACATCTAAACACACAATTGCTCTTCTCTCTTTATTGCACTCTGTCCTACCCCTGTATTCTGAGAATCACCTCTCAGCGATCAGAAAAATATGAATTATATATGTATTGTAATAAAAGAAGATCTAGAGTTGAAACATCAGAGAAATTACTTCTTCACAAGAATCTATTGATCACTTTATATCAAAGGGAAATGTTTGACATAAGATTACCTGCCAGTTTGAACATTAGGTACACTGTGTTATAGCCCGGGGCCGTTGTACGTCTGCCAAAGGGACTGTAAATAAGGCAAAAGTTGTAAGCACCTCTGGCTTGAAATCAACGCTAGCCCAAACCAAAAGCAAGAGGTAAACCGTTGTATTATGATGCCCCCCCCCCCCCCCCCCCCATTTTTTAACCTCCACCGTTCTCATCCAGTGCCAACTATTCGCGCCACACGTCGAGATTAGAATTAAAAGCCCCCCCAGATTAGATGACTGAAGCTGGCTCGGAGGGATGCGATGATTGACACCAACTATAGAGGGATTGCTTTGCTTCCTATAGTACCCTCCGCCCCCTGTACCGCCAAAGCCTGCCACAGAGGCTGAGGTGGAAACGTTGTACCGGCATAATAAAACATGCCCCGACGAAAGCCATTCACATTCCATTTGTATGTCGCTCTTCACTCCACGCGAAGTACAGATTAAAAGCATGTTTATCCTCCTCAGTGGTGACTCAGCGGAGCCCCACCCGTGGCGCTTTTAAAGACAAATTTAGAGGTGGTGGCCTCGCTGAAAAGCACAAGTATCCTGCATTTATGTACTTCCAGCACTCTTAACCTCTACCTGTGTTGGCTGGTAAGAGGAGCAGAACAGACTATACGCAATTAATTTGCTCTTCCCAGTTCACTTGTAAGATATACCGAAGGCTTACACTTAAAAAACTTTTGTTTTTTTCCCCCTTTAAAACCAAAAGGTGAATTTTTAATCAATCTTTTCTTTCACCACATCTCTCTCTACCTATATTTATTGATTACGCAGATTTTTAACAAGATTTTACCTTGAGGTTCTCGAATCTAGTTGCTGTGTTTGTGTTTATTAAATATTTAGATGTTTTATTTGGCTCTTCAATTTCCTGTGGCTCTTGTTTAAACAGTTTGGACCCTGCAAAGCTATAAATTAATCATTTGTGGCCATGGATTTTAGTATTCGGTTTTTAGCTGCCCCTCTTTGAAACTTCCCCCAAGCTATCACATCTGATGTCCTTTTATAATGCCGCAGACATCCGCAAAAACCTCAAAGCTGTGATACACTATAGATTCATTGCCACTCACTAAGCCTCAGACAAATATCATCCCCCTTGAAATAAATGCACCTGTACATTTGAGCATGCAGTGTTTTTATTTGACCACAATAGTGCTGAGATGTCTCCAGCATTAAACCTGATGTAGAAATTCAATACCGTTTTGAATATACATCTGGAGTGATATGTTTTGTATGCACACTTGATATCGATACATTAAATGTACTAAGTGCAGAGCAGTGTTTTGTTTATTGTCTTGCTAGTGTATGTGTGTCGGGCACAAAGCAAAGAGTGCCATCTATTGATGGAGACAGGAATTTATTTTTTGGTGAACAAAATATTGGTTTTCTGCACTGTCTGCTGTGTTTTGTAGGGAAATTATTGATAATCTAATTTATATAAAAAAAAATCCTGACTTGGAATCAGTGCTTTGTGTCAAATATCATATACTCTTAAAAATATATAATGTGGTCAAGGATTTTTTGTAGCACATTTTGAATATCGATTTGTCTATAATCAAATGATGATAAATCGAAACAATGGTGAGACCTCTTCTTCTCCTCTATTTCTTCTGTGCGTGGGTGTGTAGTGCTGTTACTGTGCTGTGATGAATCTGTGTGATTTGTAGCTGGTGCTCCGAGGACCTGAGGCAGTGCTACCGGCAGTGATATAGAAAGCATTATGAAAGACCAGACCAGAGCCTAAGGCAGTTCTGCACCACCCAGCTCTAGCCTCACATTTTTACAGTACATTAATGATATTGAGATAACTGTCATTTAGAATGCATGCTTTTAATTAGCCGCAAGATTGTAAAATAACGTTCGCTAAAATCTGCCTCAGTAATAACAAAACGAGACTTTTTTTTTGACACAAAAAAATTGTCTTCACACAGGTTTCCTGAACATCGCCTTTGATCGCGTCACAATCGGATAGATTTCCCCCCCCCCCACCCTGTCATCCTCAAACTCACACATTGTGAATCCATGTTGTGCCGATCCTATGGGTTGTGCCTGGTTTTGAAGTGTTTGTAGGGTATGCAGACCCAGGCGCCATAAGAAGATTACGTATGTCTGTTTATATTATAATTTTTTTTTTTTTTTTTTAGCTGTTATGGAAAGTACATTGTAAGTGAGTATTTAATATTGATAAATGTGAACAAAAGTTTATTACTGTTCACTAACTGCATATATTTAATTTTACTGTATATGCCCGCCCCAGGCTAATAACAGCCTCACTATTATTAGTTACAGCCCTACAGTTTAAAGCAAAAGTTTTTGGACACTTCAGCTACAAGTTAAGTTCAGTGCAACTGCCGTTTTGTATAGTGTCCATTTCTACAGAATATTTTTTTTTTACTATTTGACCCATTTTTTTTTTCGACCCCAAAAAAAAGTATATCATTATAAATTAGTATCATTATATAAATATATATATATATATATCGATATATAATAACATTTGAAGTTAAGAGCCTAAAGCATTTTCCAATAGAAGCTAAATGCGGGCCCATTCACATTGTTTAATAGCCCCATCAAAATGCGTATCTTCTCTATCCATAATTTAGAATTGCCTTTAATAATCTTGTTTGTTTATATTTATGTTTTTTTTTTTTTTTACCCAATTTTCCTGTACTTTCGTCCCATACACACCGTGGAACGTCTAACCTAGCGCTAAACATAGCTAAAGGAGGGTCCATGCCAAGGATACCAAGGTATAGATGGACTACATTTTTAATGTGTGAATATTTACACTACACCCCAAAAAAATTATTTTTTCAAACACATTATAGTACACACTTCCCGCATCAAAAGATTGGCACGGTCTGTAGGGAAGCAGTCTGTAAGATTTTGAATGTTGTGCAATGAAAGCTTTGAAATTTGCTCACAAAAGCCTCTGCATTAATTTCAGCAATATAGAGTTAAGTTAGTATATACGGTATATTATATTATGCTAGATATAAGATATGATCTATCTAATCAGTATAGGCGTATAAGTAGATCTATCTTATATCGATATAAATATATATATAACACTAACCCCCCACCCCCCCCCTACCCCCCCCCCCCCCCCCCCCCCCCCCCCCCCCCCCCCTTCCCCCCCCCCCCACCCCCCCCCCCCCCCACAAAAATATAACTAAATATCCCATGAAATAGTATTACAATTTAAAGGGGTCTATGATGCGGATTTCAATTTATGCCCCTAACGCGTAAGTAAGTAAAATTCCGACAGTAAAATCATTATAATCCGCTAATTATGTCCCCACTGCGCAGTACAACAAATGCATCGTTTATAATGGCGCTTGACAGTTTAATGTTTTTGTCTCGTCGCTCGGCTGGGACAAGGCATCACAATATGGCAAGGGGCCTAACATTGATAACATTTCCGTCACACGCTTGATGGTATTCGGCCAATCACAATGCACTGTATAGCTGGCCAATCAGTGCACACCTTGCTTTTCAGAACGATGAGTTTTGTAAAAATCAACGCTTTTCAGAAAGGTGGGGCATATAGGAGAAACAATAATGTACGGTATGTTGGAAATAATGTGTTTTTTTAACCTTAAACCGCTAAAAAAAAAACATTTCATTACACCAAATACAAAAAATAATGTTCTTTTTAGAAACATCATATTACCCCTTTAAATAACTGCTTTTATATTATAATACATTTTATAGTAATGTATTGCTGTGATGACAAAACGGAACTATGTCCAGCAGTTATCTGTGATTACCATGTCTTCAGTGTCACACAATCCTTCAGAAATAATTCTGATATGCTGATTTGATGCTCAGGAAATATTACTTCATATATCAATGTTTATAAAATTGTTGTGCTGCTTAATATTTTGTGAAAACTGTGATTGCATTGGGCGTTACATTTTAATGTCCCTTGTGATTGGAACGTGTTTACATCTTTACCAAAAAAAGACCGAAGAAGGAAGAAGAAGAAATTTAAGAAGAAGATAAGAAGAAGGAAGAAGAAAAAGACTGTGATAACAACATTATTCAGCGAATCGCTGTTGAAATACACGTTTCTATACTATACGAATAGGACCCATTTCTTTAAAGGTTACTCTCCACTCTGCCCTGCATAAACCCTCGTGATGATTGCACCCGTACCATCTTACGAAACTGCTTGTTGAATGCTTTTGCCCGGTGTGCTGTGCCTATTTGAGTCCCGTGTAAGTTAACAGCATCTGGGCTGTAATCGCACATCGTCAGCACTTTCAGCCAACGCATGTGCGCTCCTTAAACAAATGCTTTGCCCTATTGCAGTTTTAGTTTGATACTGTTATTGTCGGTGAGGACTAATCAGCTCTAATTATAGGGTTTCATTTTTTTTTCAAGTTCCGTGTACCATGCGCTGAGAACTGCCTGCAGACTGCCGGATCTCATGCTGGCTTAGCAAAGAAATGCTTAAATCAATTAAGGCCAAAAGCCCATGAATGCCACAAATGTGTTTCAGCTGTTCTGGCCGAATCCCTGCGATTCATCTCTGCTGTTCTCATGCCTCTCTTTGGCTGGGTCTAGCGAAGAGGCAATAATGCGCCTACATAGACGGACTATACTACGCAACAAGGCACATCGCGCCAATCTTATCCTGCTCGTCACTAATTTAAAAACATTTCAAGGTGCCGTTTGGATTTTGAATGCAGCAGTAGAGCTTATCCTTCACAAATGCCTGATTCTGTGTTTTTGTATTTGCGCCGTCCAGTGCGTTAGTGGACGACAGAAACAATTTGTGAGTGGAATGGGCTTGGCGGCGTGTTTTTATTCTTTTCCTTTTTCACTCCTTGGCATTATTTGTTGATTGGTTTGTGTTTAGTTGGCTAAGAATTAAGATCGAAGTCACCAAATATGTTCTTAGCTAGATCAGTCAAGCCTCACTTGAATTTGTTATTTGAATTGTAATTATGAGTATACCAACAGGGTTATTTAACTAGTTAAGCTAAAACTAAACGAAATAAATTACAAAAAAGTTTTTACTTTGAAACCACATAACGTTAACCCGCAATAAATCCTGAAATTAATAAAACTAAAATATAAAAACTTTTTTCTGCAGCTAGCTAGCCAAAGCCCGTAGCAAGCATTTATCCGCTATACTAACTTGAAGCAGGATACTAAAATAACTAAATATTTTGAAATAAATAAAACCTACAGAATGTAGACATGTCTAAAAAACACAAAATTACAAAAAAATACAAAATTACTAAAATCAAATAATCTAAAGTTCCCCCAATGACACTTATATCAAAAGTGCCACCCGGTTATAATATAATAATTCCAGCTGGTATACGCAATCGGCATTCTAAAAGTAGATGCCCCCACCCCCCTCGGGATATATACTCTAGTGTAAATGCCACTCTATTAGCCTGAGTTAGCGTATTTTTGACTGATTGGCCTAGCGGCCTGTGAAACAAAAAACAAAAAATAATACTTAAAACTATTTTCTTCTTTTTAAAAATATTATCTGCCTTCAAAAGTTCTCATGGTTGGGTAAATATTTTTGTGGAAACCATGATGTATTTTTAGGTTAGAAAAAAAAAATTGAAGAAGAAAAAAACTACCTTTATTCGAAAATACATTTACATTTAGTCATTTAGCAGGCACTTTTATCTAAAGTGACAGAAAGAAATATTTTGTACTTTACTGTCATTTTGATCGATTTAATGCATCCTTCCTGAATAAAAGTATTAATTTCTTAAAAAAACAAACAATTAAAAACTTACTGACACCTAACTTTTGAATGGAAGTGTATATACTTGCTTGGTTATCTCTGAAGCTCACATAAATGTATTTTAGACCATTTGACGTGGCGTTATGATGCGTTTGATTCCTGTCTGAAATCAGTTTCCTTGAATTCACACAAAACGCTGCTTATTTAGTCAATGACTGAGCCAAACCCTTTTCCCCTCTATTCTTCACCTTTTACCACAATTACAGTTCTAACTGTGAAAGTGGTCTAACATGACCCAGTCTGTAACATTACAAAAAAGTTCTGTTTTTAAATCACCACATACTCTAATTTACAGCATTTATGAACACTCTCTCCCTCGGCCAAACTCAAATACATCCTGACATATTGTTTTGAATCACTACTTTCCTCTCGGTGGTCCCCGCAGCGAGTGGACTCACGGTCCAAACCCTTTATTAAAGCCATTTCTGCACAACAACCTACATGCACTGCAATTATTCATAAACCATCATTCAAACCGCCAGCAATCTTTTGAGCTCCATCATATAAGCTGACTGATTGTGGCTGAATAGGCATTTGTGAGGTGTGTGTTTAAGTCTATTTTATCTCTTACCCCCTGCCATTTGACTGCACTAATGCAGAGGTGGTGTGACCGCACGCGGGTTCGCGCCCCACGGAATGTCCAGTGGAGGTTGTGGAAATTGTAATAATTTGTTGTATTGATCTCTTTTTGCCACGGCAGCCAGTTCCCATTGTGGCCGAGCAGAAATAGACACTTTATCGATTCCCTCTTTATAGCCAGACTTCCAGGCTTGGGAACGAGGCTCCCTGCTGCCGCGGGTCCCATTGTCTCCTATGCAGATAAATATGAATGACCTCTGATAAAACCATCTTTACGCCAGCCCCCTTAGCGTGAAGGAAAGCTCTGCCTTAATCCAACTTCAGGACCGCTGCCGCATTCTCTGATTTAAGATTAGTGCCCGCTACCTGGTGGGCTTGCGAGGGGTGTCATTACGGCTGATTTAAGATGCCACAGTTACTGTGGGACCAAAGATGAATGTCAGAAAGCTTTGTGTGAATGACAGTATTTGAAACCGCTCTCAAGTTTCATGCTAATGTCGCTGAATGAGAGTCATTATGTGTAACTGTGAGAAGGGAGATTTGATCTGGATCAGAATAACAGACCTTAGAGCACAAGAACCTTCTGGGAAAAGAGTCATTCTGCACATTTGGATGTGCTGATGTTTTGGCAGATGGCGTATGTCTGTAAGGTTTTTTTTTTAACTTTAAAAGCGATTTATGAAGTAGAGTTGCGTGATGCCTGAGCTGAGCCTGTGGTTTACATGTATGTTGAGATTTGCTTCTCTCATGGGGATGGATGTTTGAATCTGGCTTGTGTAATTTTCTTGTCCCATTTCCTGCCCTTTATACCGATAATTTCCTGTTATTTCTACACTAAAAATCGATGTAGAAACAATTTCACTCTTTTTGTAGATAAGTATAATTTCACAATCATATTACAATAGAATGAGAGGTAACACATGCCAAGCCTAACAGTGAATTTCATCAGTAGCCGAAAAACTGGGAAATTTATTTTCTAAAAACAAATAATTTGTTAATCCAATAATCTTGATTTCCAAATTAGGCTATGATTCATTGCTATACAGTAAGAGTATTAGCCTAATATTTATAAAATTATTATATTATGTTGTTGATATGTGTTTTTGAGACCTCAAAGAGGACCCCATGTGATCCTCAAAATAAATAAGAGGCCCATGACTCTTTCCAGCTGTTTGTGAGTAGTGAATAGGATTCAAGAATCAGAAAAGTAAAACAATATTTCATTAATTATAGCTTATATATATAGTATAGTATCAATATATATATATATAGATATATATATATATTCAGATTAATATATATATATATATAACTATATATATATAATATATATATATTTTTTTTTTTAGTTTTTATTTAAAAGTTATTAAAGTTTTCTCCTGAATCTGTAATATTTAATACCTGCATACTAATTACGCGTAATCAATAATAATAATATAATCAATAATAATAATAATAATAATATAATACTTTAGAGCTGGCCATAAGCACAAAAGGTATATTTTTGCCCCATGGAGTTTTAAATATAAGATTAAATATCTTAATGTTAAATATTTATATAATTAAATATTTAAATTACCAGGAATAGAAATCACAAAAATTCTTGCACTACGTTTCATTCTAGCGTTTTCAAGGCCTGACAGATGGCCGAACCCTGCCGTTCTAATAAATAAATAAATACATAAGAAAGAAATATCTTCATTTTTGTAAAGTTTTACCTTAATTTAATACTTGTTTTACTTTAAACCCATTTAAGTAATTTTGAGGCCCCCTTGAAAGTTTTCTGAGGCCTCCATTTGGACCTTGGTCCTCTCTCCATTTTTAATTTTCAAAATATTTGTTATATATATTTGACAATATTTCACAAATGTCATCTTTTATCATTTAGATGCCTAGTAGTTCATGAAAACTGTTTAAGAAGTGTTGATATTGCACTTGCAGGGGCTGTTAGTGAGTTTTGCTGGTGGTGGAGCAAGAGAAACGCAGATGCTCCGACTTTCAGAGCCTCCTCGCTCCAGGTAAAACGGTCCAACTCCACTCTCCTCTCTGCAGAAAGCACTAGTAGAAAGAGACGAGGCCAAAGAGCAGGTGAGAACGACACACATACATACACACACAGCCTTGGTCCTCGTACACTCTCCAAGTGTGACACCCCCCCCGCCAATAAACAACCCCCCCTTCCCATAAAGGCCAGCGGAGTCTGTTCCTACACTTCTCACTCACAGCCTTAAAGGTCAGCATAATATGTCAAGCTACTCTAGCATTTACGCGATCCACAGACAGACACACACACACACACACACACACTCACACACACAGACACAGCAACATACACACATAAGCGTGTTCGCCATAGGGCCGTGACCGTGGCTTGTTTGTTTATTTATTCATGCACTTGAAGCCCCTGTCAGCAGGCCGGTTCTCCTCGACAGGAAGTGAACTAGAGGATTTGCAATGTTCTCGGCTCTGATTAGCAAGGAATGTCATGTGACAGCACAAGGATTATCTTGTTCTGGAATGAGAGGACTAAATGTGGAAAGGTACTTTAGAGCCTTAATTCCAACATGTAATATTTCATAATGTCGTACATGTGGGTCTCAGATTGGATAACCGTTGTCAGGTAGACGCTTCATAAAGCCTGAGACTTCATTAATCCAGGTCTCTGCAAGTTCCTTTGAAATCATTTAAATTCCCTTCAACCCCTTCTGTCTTTTTCATGGTTAGAAACTTCCAGTGATAAATAATTAATGCTCCTCTCTTTCTTTTTCTCCCTCCCTTTCTTTTCTTTAGGGTGTGAGGTAAGCTAAATACACCGGTGGGTTCACAAAGGCAAAGCTTGAGGTATTTTAACCGTGACTAGGAGAGATCGGGATCATTTGTATGTGTCGTTTGATCTGTGATGGACCCTGCATTCGCTCGCTAATTACGGCGGGCTGAGACAGTGTCATATCGACCACCCAGCACTCTCATCACCTCTGTGAGAGAGAGACAGTGAGCGAGAAATGAGAGAGAGTTATAATCAGCTACCTCACACTTTCACTTCACACATCTCACACAGCAACACTCTCTCGTTTGGGAAAAATCAAGTATTTATTTACCTCATTGGCTTTGTTTGCTTAAAAGGAAAATGTTATGTGCACTAAGCATACTAAGGACTGTTTCACAACACACACATATGCAAGCGACACACTTTTATTTTGGCACCCATATTAACAGATAACAGAATTCATAGTGCTACTTAGCATATAGTTTCAGTACAACAGAATGCTCTGGAAATCTATTAACGTGATCTTTCACCATATAGTAGAAGTAAGTTAAATAATGGAGCAAACTATTTGTCCATATAAAAGGGTTAGTTCACCTTATAAATAACAAGTCTGTCATTTTCTGGTCCTCATGCAGTTCCAAAACTTTTCTTTCTTTAGTTAAAGCCGATGTTTTCAAAGAGTTTTGTCCCAAAGCGTGTATTTCTTTCTTGTATTTATTTGTTTGTATAACAGAATTTATAGTAGGGATGTAGCATTAGTCTAGCAGTTGAAGCACTGAGCTTCTTTTTGAGTAGCATTTAGAATGCTCTGAAAATATATTTATAAACATCATCTTCCACAACAGACTTTTATGGAGTAAATGATTGAATGAACTACACCCCTGCTGAAAACAAAACACTAAAACCAGCGAAAGCTGGTTAGCTGGTCTTAGCTGGATTAGGCTGGTTTTAGCTGGTCTTTCAGCCTGGCCAAGCTAGTTTTAGCTGGTTGTCCAGTTAGTCTCCTAGACTGACCACCTCGAGAAGTGATCAAAACCCCTTTAAAACCAGTCTGCAAACCAGCCATGAGCAGGCTGGAGAACTAGCTAAAATCAGCCAACCAGCTCAGGCTGGTTGTTTAAAAAACAAAGGCAAATGATTTGACCAGTTCATACTGTACAATCCTATTTCTAAAGAAAACAACTATTTTATGAGGTGGTGATCTATTTACAGTGGGATTTGTATGGAAATGAATACATTTTAGAAAAAAAGTAAGCACCGAACCATCAGAGAAGCATAAGCAGAAGAAATTGTACGTAATGTGTGAGACTACAAATCAACTACGTGTGAGCACATTCAAATTCATACCACCAATACACAAAATCAAAAAACCTAAAATAGTTATGAATTGCCAGACTGTATGGTTTGTAGGTTTGTGTGTTTGTTTTAGGTTCAGTTCCTTGGAAAATAATTACCAGTGAATGTTAATGTGATGTAAATTTGATTTCACAATTATCAAGTTTGTAATATTAAAGGAAATAATAAATGTAGTAACCCATAAATATTTTTATTGTCATTATAGAGCCACAGAAACACCTGCTGTTGCTTTTACACTGCATACACACTCCTTATGTGTGTGTGCTGTGAAACAGACCCAGTTGCTGTCAAATGTAAGGTTTTAAATATTCATCATTAATGCTAAAGCAGCTCTGGATTAAGTGCTTGTAGATTTAGCAGCACTAGTGATGCCCACCACAGACAGGCCTGTTGAATTCAATCCATTTGCTTCCTCTTTTATTTCAAGCAATCCATAGCTGTTTATTTTAGGTAAAATTGCCACCTACATTGCAAATGAATCACACCACCCAATCCTTAAAAAAGATGAAGCATTTCCGGTTATCCGATCAAAGCTTTTAAATAGTAAAAACAGCAGCCGGCTTTGTCGGCAGCCTGGATAAATCTATATTACAAATTGCTTTTGTGAGAACTGGATGAGCAGCCGATTTTTTTTGTATTGAACTTTTGTCCTATTCAGTGACCACTGTGGGAAAATGATACTGATCCGCTAGCAGGATCAATAAAGACCTGTAACGCTCTCCAGCTCTCATGTCTTTCAACACACCCACACACACACCACCACACACCACACACACACACACACAACACACACACACCCACACACACACACCCCACACCACACAGGTTTGTTTTTGTGAAAAGTGGGGACATCACATAGGCGTAATGGTTTTTATTCTGTACAAACTGTATTTTCTATCGCCATACACCAACCTTACACCTAAACCTACCCCTCACAGGAGATTTTCTGCTATTTCAGATTTTCAATACACTCCATTGTGTGTGATTTATAAGGGTTTTGAAAAGTGGGGACATGGGGTAATGTCCTGAAAGGTCACCTTCTCCTTGTAATACCTCTGTTTTACCTTTGTCATTATACAAATGTATGTCTTCATTTGTCACCCAAACGCCACACACACACAACACACACACACACACTACACACACACACACCCCACACCACACACTACACACACACACACCCACATTGGTATTTGTGGTTTCCGTGACTCCTCCATATGATAATGGTTTTTAATACTGTACAAACTGTATTTTCTATCGCCTTACACCAACCCTACATCTAAACCTACCCCTCACAGAAAACCTGGTGCATTTTTAGATTTAGTATGTTTTTTTAAGCCTTTTGAATTACAAGGACACAGGTAGTATCCTCATAAACCACCTTCATATTGTAATACCTGTGTCGCACCCATGCCATTATACAAATTTGTGTCCATTTATATTTAAGGGCCCTAATACCTTGTGTACTTACATAGTAACATATCTGTTTACGTATATGTAACCACAGTGAAATACACATTGGTAACATAGTAGCTACGCTGTAATATTTCTGTAACTACACACATGTAACAACCCTCCGAATGGTTTGTGTAAGTACAAATGTGTAACAGGACATATATAACTACATTTTGTAACAACAATATGTATAAGAGTAATTGGAACAATTTGATCCAGGAGGTGGAGATGGGTAGGTTTAGGGGTGGAAATGGGTAGGTTTAGGGATATGTAAAGTGGGAGGAGTTGGATCTCAAGTTGGTGTACCACTGTAATACCAGTGTACTTACATGGTAACTCCTCAGGAACTGTCCACTTAATATAAAGTGTAACATTCTGGACACCAACCACTATTTATATGTAAAGCCTAACTTACTGGCAGCTGCTGTGTAACACCAGAGTAATTACATGGTAAATCCATAGGAATTATTTACTTAATATAAAGTGTAACACTTTCTTTACCAAAAAGTGCTGTTAGTCCTGTTACACATTTGTACTTTCATTACCAAAAAGTGTTGTTACCAATGTCCTGTTACACATTTGTATTTACACATACCATTCAGTGGGCTGTTACATAGGTGTAGTTACACAAACATTACAGCTGTAGATACTATGTACCAATGTGTACTCACACTGTGGTTACATACTATGTACACATCTAGTTACTATGCAAGTGCACAGGTATTAGGGCCACTTAATATAAAGTGGGACCTATTTGTGTCCTCATAAACCACCCAAACCAGTGCACACACACACACGTTTTGTGGGAATACTTTAAACACACAGAAGTGCGTGATGGGCAGGTGGTTCACCAGACAGTGTCGAGTGCCCTCTCTCACTCATTGTGCTCGTACGTGTGCATTTTTTTTTGTCCTGTTCATCCGTCATGCAAGCGGACTGCGGGATAATGCACATCCTTTTAAACACAATCATCTCCATTCGTGTTGCGGTGTGTCGCCTCATTACATGTAATAGTGTGATGAGATGTGTGTATGGATTCATAACATTAAAATGTCAAAAGAATTTTAAAGAGTCCATTTTTCGCTCTCTTTCTCTCCTGTGTGAAATGAAGCAGTTTGTGTAGCCATCTCTCTCTCGCTCTGTCTGTCTGTTGCTCTGATGGCATCATTACTTCTAAGTGCCCACCCTGGCGCATCAGATGTCAAATTAGCACGCTGCGTTTTAATGATTCACCTCATCTACCAAATAAAGCGTACCCATTGGCTCATTATTGATCTTCATTTACCCTGATTGGTCCCACTCGCTGGAATGGCACCGATTAAAAATCCTTTGGAAACGCACAGTCGGCTGAGCGATGATGGGTGAAAGCGGGCGCAGAGGGGGATAGGCGAGGTGCCGGATAAATGCAAACATGATTGGCATGTTCCCGGTTGGTGCGCCGGTGTCACAGGTCGCGGTGCCGTGTTTCCGTGTCCTTCAGGCCTCTATCACTGAGCCGAATGCAGCAGGCTTATGGCCGTCATAAAACTACAGTCCCTCACCATAATGGCCATTGACATTATCAGCACAGTCATTATACACACTCACAGTAAAGTCACTGCCAGACAACAGCAACTGGCGAACTGGATAATTTGACTAATTTAAAAGCTTTTAAATGAGGCTGACTGTACAATTGTATTTAGCAAGTTTTAATTGTCTAATCACATTATTTAAATGTGTTTTCCACCTATTTATTTTGAAGTGCACCTGCATGTATTTGTTAAAAAGCATGGGCTTGCTTTGTAATAATGCTGATTTAATGCCGCATGCGTTAAATGCAACCTCAGCAGACTGATTTGTTTTAATGTAACCATGTATTTTCCACAATATTGCTCATCTAATAGCAGTAAGGACGAGACACTTCTCTGCTTTCCTCAGACACTTTAATTAGCAGCTCCCATTAAAGGTAATACACATTTATTGTGAATAAGCCCGTTGTCCGCATCAAGTGATTGCATTCCTCTCCACCATCAGATGCTTTCCTAATGAGGTTCTGGAGGAAGAAAAAGAAAAAGGCAGAGAGGAGAAGGTGAAGATCTGTAATCGCAAGCATGAAGTTTGAAAATAATATTCTCGTTCTCTCTTTTTCCCCAATGTGTTTTCTAAATTCATTTATATTAATGTCACAAATCTCCTAAGATGAGGGCAGATGTTCTCCCACCCACACTGCACCTGTGGGACTGGTGTTTTAATTTAGCCTGACTTCACTGCAATAAACTTTTATATCATTCTTTTATTAGCTGCTAATATTACCTCTCAGCCTGCTACGGCTTTATCCACTGACTTTAATAAGCACTACAGGCTTTTTTGGAGTAGCAAAAGAAACACTTACATTTCTACATGTATGCTAACTTCCTTTAGCTCTTGGTGTTTAACTGGCAGGTGCATTTAATACAGATTGTTTATCCTGGATTCATGTTACCCTAACTTGGTGGAGAACATTTGGCTTTCATCTTTAGTTTTAGGTTTTCGTCGTTAGGTTTTATTTTTGTACCTTACTGGAAGACTATCAGGCAGGGAAGATTCTGGAATTTTTGTCACTGATTTAGCTGGTTACTTTTAGTAATTATTTTGTACAATCATGAACTAATGAGCCTCATTAACACAGTGTTGTTTCTCTTGGCAGAGTCCAGTTTAGGTCACTAGCTTTTGTGACTCAAAACACTCTGGATTTACTCTTTAAGTTCCTGCGGCCTTTCAGGTTTAATATATTATATATATATATATATAATATATAATATAATGAGTCATATATTTAAAACATTTTTAAATGGAGTAATCATATTAATATATTAAATTAATAAAACAATTATATATGATCTATATATATATAGATATATATACAGTATATATCTAGATATATATATATATATTTTTTTTTTTTTTTAATACTGTCTTCAAATAATATAAAATTGTAGTCCTGTTATGGTAAATCTGGTTTACATGACTCCAGTCCTCAGTGTTACATGATCCTTAAGAAATCATATGATAATATTCTGACTTGCTGCTCAAGAAACATTTTCTATTGTTATTATTATTAACAAATATATTTTAATCATGACAACTCTTGGGAGATTTTAGCATGGTGATGGATATGACAATGTTAATGTATTTGGTCTTGGCATAATAGATCTGCTACGCTGCTGCTGCTTTTGGTTATTGGCTGGAGTGTGTTAGATCTAGCTGCTGCTGCATCACGTACATGAGGCACTGCCAATGTATACGGGTATACGGGGCGGTGAGTATTTAAAGGTCCCATATTGTCAAAACTGAAATTTCCTGGCTTTTTTCACTATAACTGAGGTCTAGGGGCTATTTAACTACCATATAAGTTTCAAAACAGTCAGTAAAATGCACACAGCCTGCATAATGTAGCTGTGATTTTTCACGAACCGTTTTTACTTCCGTAAAAAGTTGAGGTCAGAAATACACAGTCACCGCCTTCGGTAACCACCCCGAGCACCGCCCACCATCCCATTTTCTTTTTGCCAAACCCCCAGACAACATCACGCCCATGCTTTTGCTGAGCAAGTACAACACGGAAACATGTCGAAAAGGTTAACCTTAACCACGAAACCAGATCGGCCGACCTGTAACGTTACACTCTCACTCAAAGGATGGACGATCTGACAGGATTGTTACTATGAGGTGGATCACATCTAACCTGTATAGTAAACACAAACTCACCGTGTCTATCATGATGAAGATGTATATACATTTCAACTTCAGAAGGAAACTATTTTTACAGCTACATTATTGTTCCAGCCACAATTAATCACAACAAATGTATATACAATTACAAATGATTATATACTGTATAAATCGTCAGTTTGCTGTTTTACACACATGCACACAGACATTATTTCATACACGTCATAGTCATGAGATGCAAGAAACATAGACATATGGCAAGAAATCTGTAGACGCGCCCATAACAACAAAAGACAATACTTTATTTAACCTTTTCTGATAAGAAGTGTGCGCTGCAAACGCGAGCATTTTTGACGATCGTTTCGGTCCAGTCTGCTCGTTTTATCGCGTTTAACCACAGCTGTCGTCATTTTTTTGTCTGGCAGTGGCAGCAGATATGCGATCAAATTTCTAATTTGAGGCTGTATTATGTTGATTCTGGCACCCAACATCACAACAATATGGTATTTTAAGCTCCTTATGTAGCCAAATCTGCGCTGGTTTGAATGGGCCGCCTCCAGTTTCCCCTTTGTTTTGCCTCCAGCTAGCTGTGTGACGTCGGCTGACCCTAGTTACCTGTGGTTGGCCTGGCCGTGCGTCACTCAGAAAACAACAGGCCAATCAGAAGAGAGGCTCATGAATATTAATTAGACAGGCCAAAATCGACCTATTCTCAGCAGAGCATAAGCTGGTACGTATACCGCAAATATATATTCTTAAGGACATCAAAACCTAAAATAAAACTCCAGAAAGGTGTAAAATATGTGACCTTTAAGACACTCTGCTGCTGCACGAATAGCATATAAAATAACCCGTAGCAGATCTATCGGTGGAGCGGGTGATTTGGAGGGTTTCAGAGAAACTGCAGGAATCTCGTGAATGCTAGCCAGCCATATAAATGCAAGGCAGTAAGCTCATTGGCTGCATATGCAGCATGGACCAATCAGCTTGTGCCAAGTCGTTTAACTCTCTCAATATCATCAGTTACGTTAACAACCCATCAGCCTGCGCCATCTAGAGTTTCATGACTAAACTATATTTTTGTGCTGCTTAATATTTTTGTGGTTTTCAGGACCATTTGATGAAAAGAAAGTTCAAACGAACAACATTTAAATTAAATATAATGTTTTGTGACATTATAAATGTATTTTTTTGTAACTTTTGAGATCTTGCAGAACAGCAGGATGGTGTAGTTGTAGCAGGTACCAAAAAGGAAGCTATTTGGATCAAATCTCGCCCTCTTGGATACATCATTCCTTACCTGGACATCAAAGATGGCAGCACTTTTTCGGAACTCATTCCTTCAAGCACAGGCGGAGGCATCTATGTCGGCTAATCTGTGATAAGGGTCTGTATTCTCTCCTGGGTGAGCTTTATATGAATAAACAATAAATACTTGTTTTTGCCCAGCTCATGATATGAAAACAGGAAGCAATTTTCAGCCTGATGTAATAATACAGTGCTGTAAGTGCTACGTTTTCGGCTTTTCCTCATTTTTAGTTTTATATGTTGAGTTCAGAATTAATTTACCATCAACATATTTCATTCCAAAGGCAACCTCTATCCTCTGTCTATAATACACATTGTTCTGTCAGTGCAGACTATAAATGGGCTGTAGATAATTGTAGGGGGTTTCTCTAATAGCGGTCAGGGTGAGCAAAGACGGGGCCCTGTCTGATGTTGGCACACTGCCTGGTTCATGAGTTCTCTTTGTTCCTGTGTGAGTGTTTTTCTATGGGGCATTAAACTTGTCTGTCCCCCAGCCTGGGAATATGAAGCCAACCTGCCAGAGGATTATTATGGCTGGAGAAATGGTCAAGCTTGATGAATCCAAAGGAAATTGGCTTTGAAACAGCCTCATCTGCTTGGGTCAAAGCCATTACTTGCTATATCTTCTAAGTGGATTTTGAGTGTTGCAGAATTAGTTCAGAATTACCTCCACTGGACAGACATTTTGCCGCCTGCTTTTGTGAAGCTATACAGCAAAACGATGGCCATTTGTCAGTAATTGCAGAAGTTATATTTTAATTATCTGGAAACTCTTTCATACATATTTTCAGTGGTCTTCTCTATGTCAGTGTGTCACTGTGTGTGCTCTGTTGTTGACTGCGAGAACAGTATCTGAAAATTGATGAATTTTTCTCTTTGTAATGCTGATGCTAGGCCTGTTCATCGTAGAGTGTTTATGGTTTGCTAGCAATTTCTGAGAGAAAATTGTTTCTACAAATTTTTTTTTTCTTCATTGTAGTGGTGTTCGCAAAGAAATGATGGTAAACCATAATGTTTTATATAGTTGTAATTTTTATATAATATAATATAATATCATATAATATAATATAATATAATATAATATCATATAATATAATATAATATAATATAACTAGTGATGGCGATGAACGATGGACGAGGAGTACAATCAAAAGTCTTTAATCCAAGAAACACAGGGTACATCCAACACTGGGAACGGCAGGAAACACATGAACATAACAAGTAGAACCGACCAAGACAGACTGCACAGACTAGGACTTAAATACAGGGGATGATTGGGGAAAACAAGCCCAAACAGAACCACATGTGTATGCAGGGCCGAATTTATGCATAGGCATTCTAGGCACGTGCCTATGCTCGCTTGTCCGGGGGGGCCCAAACACACTGAAGAGAGATAATATTTTTTTAAGCTATGGGCTATCTACAACAGTAAAGAACCAAAACCTCATGAAGACAAATATAACAGCCAATAGGGTAAAAATGACAAACTATTTCCATGTTTTCCACCTTTTTATGTACGGAAATCACGCTGTCTTTCTCCCGTTCTCTCTCACAGACGCACACACAGTACAGACACGCACTCGTGCTCACACGCGGAGATGCAAACAGAAACTTGTTGTCAGCGCTGCCCCGTGAATTGATCAATAAAATAGTTTTGCAGATGAAAAGCCACATGACATTTCTTAGTAGCCAGGTTCTTGAAGCAGTTCAACTTAAAGATCTGCTATTAGTAGACGTTGTTGCTGAACACTGCTGAGAGACGCACAGACGCAGGTTCACACGCGCTTAATTCTCTCCCTCTCTCTGTCTCTCTCTCTAATATCTGCAGTAGCCTGCATATAAATGGCTCAAACCTCTGTTATTAGATCTAAAATGACGTTTTGGAATTTGCAACGGTAGGTTTGGGATGAGGTACGTAAGAAATTACTTCAACACACAAGATTTCAGGACGGAAACATGACAGATGTCTTGAAATAAATCATCTGAACAATTGATGTGTGATTGTGAATCCAGGCCGTTAAATTTATTAGAGAAATAATGCACTCCCGAAAGTGGTATGGCCACGATGCCGGAGCCTATTAATGGAACGGTTCTCCGTTCTCAAACAAATTAAGACATTTGATTTTTATTGACTGAACTGGGAAAAAAAAAACATGAGCCTTTTGCGATAGACACACTGTAACGGTTTCCACTGATTACGAAATATTTTTGCTTGCTGGGGTGGTAATATTATTTATTAATAGGGGGGGGGACAAAAAATGTGTTTTGCCTATGTCACGATAAGAGTAATCCTTCCCTGGGTGTATGGGATTACTAATCAACGAATTAACAAAATGAGGACAGGAACCTGACCAAATAAGGGACGAAACAGGGGCAAAACATGACCAGACATTCAAAAGTCTGACAATAATAAATTAATATCATATAAATTACTATATATGACAAAAAGATCTGACATACTTCTTTGGAAAGAAAAAGAATATATACTGAATATATAATATTATAAGTATATAGTAATTCTTTATTTAATTAGTATTCTAATATTAATTTTATTATTTGCTTGATTTAAAATAATTGTTGCATTTGTGTTGATGTTTACACACACATACACCAATTCTTATCTATATACTTCTAATTTTTATATGTTACTATATTATGTATGTGCACAAAATTATAGATAGATAGATAGATAGATAGATAGATAGGTAGATAGATAGATAGATAGATAGATAGATAGATAGATAGATAGATAGATATATAATATTGTGAAATATTTAGCTAAATTTGTTATTGAATTCCACAATATTTGTCATGCAATGCAATGAAATGTTAAGTATACAGTTTTGGTGTTTATGTTAGTGCCCAAACTTTTTGGTGGCATGTTAGTATGTTATTTTTTGGAATATGCATTTTTGCACTTTATAATTATGTTTATACTGTAAATATATTTTGTTTTTAAACACTCATACTACAGTAATTGCTGTCTGCTGCTGTTATTCTGCACCTTAGCAGGCATTCCTACTGTGAGTTTGGGCCAGGCATTAGTTTGGAAAGTATATTCAATTGAATGAACCTTGACTTTGTAACACTCATCATTTTAATATGTCAGTGCAGTGAGGGTTTTATGTGAGTGAGGGAAAGCTGGTACTTTCTGTACCAGCTTTAAAACTGGATAACTGAATGTGGCTTGTCCCCTGTACCTTGCTGCGTCCCATCTATGTCTCCCTGCTGTTCCTGCAACACAGACCAATGCATACACACAACCTCATTATCTATGAGTAACCTCAGCAGGCAGGAAGAACTATTGCTTATGTTGTTTTTTGTTGTTGTTGTTGTGTGTTGCATAAGCTCCTGCACTTGCATACTGAACTCTGTGTCTGTAGCTATATTAGCAGGAGTTTACAGTGACCAGCCTGTCAGCTGAGCTGACAGAGCTGCAGAACATACAAAGAGGTCTGTGGCAGGAGTATACTCAGTTTTGATTATCATGATGTATGACGTCTGGTTTTTAGTTTCCATTTGCGACAGCAGCTTAATTAAGACACATTTAACTCATCAGAAGGCATCTAGTGGCTTAGACCAACAGAGAATGACCTCCCAGACAAATGTTTGGAGATGACAGAAGTAATGAAATGATAATTGTAGATGAGTAACTGGTGCAGCTTAGTTCAGACGTAAGCAGATGAGGGTCAGCTAAGGGATGGATTCATTTCTACCTTGTACCATTTGTTGTCATCTGCTGAATCACTCCTGACTCATTTTCATTGATTTTCAGGCCTCTTACATCTCACTTCTCTTCCAGACTTAAGATTCAGTTTCTCAACTTGTGAATGCTATTTTACTTTTATAACCACATTTTACGTTGTGCTTGTGCTGTCAGCTTATGCAGAGGCCAATTCCCGTGCTCTCCTGAATCTTTTGTTTTTTTATTATTTAAAGATATTAACAGTTTATTCGGCAAGGCAAAACTAAATTGATCTAAAGTGACAATAAAAGGGATCTATAATAATTAAAAAAATAGCTTTAAAATAAATATAATATAAATCAAAAATTCTATAAAAAGGAAAAATTAGTTTTAATCCTATTTTACAATATTAATGTTTTTAATTGATCAAGTAAATGCAGCCTTGGTGAGCATAAGATTTTTTTTCTTTCAAAAACATAAAAAAAAACTTACCAATCCCAAACTTTTCAATGGTAGTGTACAAGTTCATGTAATGTGTTTATGGAAAAATAATAATATAAAAACATAAAAAAATTCATCAAATATCTGATAAAAACAATAAGCAATACAAATTCAAGTAAAAGTATAATTTAGTATAACAAGAGACGTATTTGTAATGAGAGAATTAACCAACCTTTGACTTTTTATTTATTTTTTGTTCTTTATTTCCCAGCATGCAATTGTACTTTGTGAATGCTTGCTGGATTTGCTTGTTTAGAGAATGCAAGGTCATGGTTGAGAGGAGAAGTCCTAAACTGCACTAAACACCTGGAGAACTCAAATTACATTCTACATTCACCTTCAATCACAGCTTTTCACCGTACAAAGGTACAAGTGCCCTTCATTTGTCATTGTATTCCTCCTCACATTTCGCATGTTTCTTCTTCAGCCCATGTGTGTTGTCTTCATTCAAATGTTTGAAGGTCAACTCACTGTTGTCTTCTGCCTAAGTTATTCTAAGTTCTTCCAGCACACACTTTTCTCTGCTTTCATAAAAAGGATTCAGTCTGGGTGTTTGTGTGCGGTAAACGATAAGAAATAAACACATTTTGAGTCAAGTCACTCCAGTAAAGACAATAGAGCGCAGAGAGGTGCATTGAGCTGACATAAAAGCCCTGACGAACACATGGGCCATGCACAATAACTGTGAAGACCAAGCGCACGCTTTCACCCCATTGTAGTGTGACACAGAACGGGTTTGGATGGACCTCCTCCCCTGTCCCTTTGTAATCACGCATCAGCTTTTACTGAGGTCTATTTACCATCCACTCCTGATTGAAAACACTCATCCTCTCTGACTGAAAAAGGCCACACATATCAAGACGGAAGGACATGCCATCCCTGAGAGCTGATTGGCTATGAGGTAGAGAGCCCTACAGCATGCTCTCATGAATGGCATTTTGGACTTGTCGTATAGGGGCTCTCTTAATTACTTTACCCAGCCCTGTTTTAAAGTATCTCTCGTTCTGTGTCTCCATCCCACCAATTATTCATCACTGAAGTGCCGTTACTAAGGCATTAGGTGGTCGCCATGAAAATTGTTGCCAGTACCGGAGCAATTAATGAATCCATTAGTACTATCTGTAAGGAATCGCATGCTCTCTGTTTTTAACCCACTCTTGGTTTTTAAAATGTAATTGTGCCGGTGCCACGAGGACACTCGTATATGCTAGTACATTTGGACAAGTCTTCTTTCATCATGTTTCCTACTTGTAAAACTTGTATGTTTAATTTAGCAATGTGTCATTATTAATATACATATTTAACTAATTCATCATCCATAGAGCCTTTTAATTAGCGGAATAGATCAATGTTTAATGCTGTCTTTAACAATACATGGCTGCAATATTTTAATTCAAGTCGTAGCTGTGTTGATGATGCCTCCCCAAGCATGCTGGAGCCCGAGGCCTCTTATTTCAGCTTTTGTGTGTGATTAAATATTTAATTGCTGAACATAAGCAGATGTAATAGTTTATGTTAACATGTAATTTTTTTTCTTTATTAGTAGAGCATCACACGCACAGTTGCATACTTTGTCAAACCCCTTAACACTTTGTGTTTAATTTTAATGCACATCTTGTCAAAGTAGTTTTTCAAACCTGTAGAAGTTTATATGACAACAGTTGACTGGGGTCGTAAAGCTACTACTTTTATTCAGGGGCCGCACTTTCTTAAGTGTCCTACATTGACACTTAAGAAAAAAATAGGACAATTCCTTCAACCCTGAAACACAATGCAATGCAATGTGTATTTCAAATAATGGGTAAAACACCTGTGAAATATCAATACAGAACATTCCATCATATTAAAAACTGTACACTGGACCATTTTTGGGAGTTTTTTTTTTAGAGTTTAAAGATTTGATTATTTAGAGTTTAAAGAGTTTTATTATTGTTATTATTATTATTTAAATAATTGGTATATTTTTAAATAAAGTCGTAAATCATTAAACAAAAAGGATTAATATAATTACTATTTATTCTTATTTCCCATAAATAAAATTGTAGAACTGATAGAAAATGTATTATTAAAAGTTGCTATTGTTGTTGTCAGTCAGACATTTACTCTAATCTTTCAAATTAAATTATGTAAAATGCAAACACATTTATTTATAGAAATATTAAAAGTGACAGCATTAATTACTGGTGACTTGGCACTTGGCACTGGTACTCATTATAATTATTTTATAATTGTAACAAATTCCATTGACTTGTGCACGTAAGTATCCAACCAGCAACTGCATAACAATATACTAACAACCCCTCACAAAACCTGATGCCCTGGCAACCATCATTAATTTCCTGTTTTGCACAGGTAAGCACCACTCACATTTTCTTCAGGAAATGTGAAAATCATAATATTACTAATAATTCTAGTAAATCATGCTTTCCATGTGCACTCTAGACATCAGTTGATTCATCTTCAGTTACGATTCCAGGAAGTGATAAGTCACTATGTCCAAAGTCTTCACACATGCATGCATTCATCTCTAGCCTGTCTCCCTTTTTTCTTTCTCCACTCTTTCCATCTCTATCTGTATGATTTGGATTAGAATAATTCTTTAACCCGTATCTCTGGTGAATGTGGAAGCCTTCCCGTTTTCAAGCTTGTGGTGTCAATAGCTACTGTTTAATCCCTGATCCCCTGAGCACCAGAGGTTGACACATGATACAACAGAATTGTCTTTATTTCAGTGGCAGAGTGACATCCCTTCCATTCTATTTGCCTCTCTCTAATCCATGCAGATGTGAGACCATTCAGTCTGAGGTAAAGAAAATTGACACAAATCACTTTTGGATCCGTGTGTGTGTCGCAAGGGGAAAGCAAGAGCGTAATATACAAGACAGCTTGCATCTGCATTGTTGGCACTTTTTCACTGCAAAAAGGGGTTTAATATGCAAAAAGGCAGTGAAGGGTAAATGTGAAAGTGTGTCTGAGTGAGTGAGTGAGAGTGAGTGAGAGAGAGAGAGATTGAGTGGTCTTATGAGCAAACAGCCATCTAAAGGTGCTTAACTCCACAAAGCTCTACAGCACTATTCAACATCTATTCAATGCCACTGCCAAGATTAAAAACCAGCATGTTCATAGTCGTGTCATCCTATAGATCCTCATCTGCTTTGTAAGTCAGGCATAAACTAACGTTTGAATGTTTACAGAATATTCACATGCTCCACTTTCCTGTAATTGAACTCATATCTTGTCCTTATACTTTAAAAGGTCTCTTCAGATGAAAAAAAAAAGTCCATGATTGGTTGCTTATAAAATCTCTAGTTGGTTTAATGAAAGTGCTGTAAATAAGTCATGTTGAGTGGTGACTACTACAAATAGAAATACATACATTCTGGGGGTGGAAAAGCAATGTAAATGCAGTTTATGCATTTTACAGACACTTTTATGTAAATAAATGTGCATAGTCATACATTTTATCAGTTGCTCTGTCCCCTAAACATAGCAAGCTGCCTATGTAGGCAACACTTTAAGGCACTTTTGGCATCAAAGCTGTTCAAAAGGTTGGCAATTTAATTTGCCTAATTTTAAATGATTTTAAAGCAACATCTCATGTATTCTTCACAGATAAAGCAGTCCTATAGTGCACTGCGACAAGCTTAGTGAAAAAAATAACTCCAAGATGGCAGTGCAGGTGACAGATATCTTAATTTTATTTCATTCAGTGCTTAAAAATTATGATACAATTATTTATTTTATCCAATATTTGTGTGCTCAATGTGTTTTATGCATATTAGAGTGTTATATTGTTTGCTTAGCAACATGCTAATATCAGTCTCTATTAGAATCAATTATGTCTCCTATGCGGAGTGCTTTTTCTGTGGCATGAAGAGTTGTTTCTTATGTAGAGAGTTCAAAATCAGTTAATTATGAGGTTCAGTGATGGTTAGGATGCTGCCTTTGAAGGGAACTGTCTGTGGAGTGAGAGCTCATAGGTTTTGGGAAGGATGTGGGCTGCATCTGAAATATGGAAACTCCCTGAGTAGGTACTTCTTATGAATAAGTACTTTGTGACTGTTGCTCTATATACTATGAATGTAATTCAGATGTACCTGGTTTTCCCGGAATATAAATGACAGTATACGCCAGTCATTATGTTGTTTTTTTCATATGACCTAACAGCGTCAGTTGAATCCCTTCACTGCCATTCACAAATCCTCTCCTGTGGCCTCATGGGATAATAAAGTGTCCATAGATTACTGCAGTAAATAATTATTTTTGTAGGCCAAGCCAGAAGTTAGCATCACCCTGGTTCCCTCAACAAGAACCCAATGGATTTTTCCATTGGCTCTTTGATTATTGTAGAAAATAAGCTCTGTGAAAATATATTGAGCATGTTTTAACCACACACCTTATTTTAGGCATTTAACCAAAAACCCATTAAAAAAACCATTGATTTTGGGACACTGTATCCAGAAATACTAAAATGCTAAAAACGTTGGGGGTTTAAACCTACAAAAATACGTCACCCATGCAGTTCTCTATTGAATGAGCAACTTCAGAATCTCGACAGAGGTTGTAGGTCAACCAGACTTTTTGTCTACTTTTTTATGAATATTGTGAACTCAGACATATTACTCTTTTCACATACTGTCTTTTTTTTGCATATGCAAAAAATATACATATGCATATCCAGATGCAGCTCCATTATGTGTGCTTCCTGAGAAATGAACACATGATGTTGCCAGCAGTTGAGATACAGGAGCACTGTAATTGATAAAACCCTTTTTTTCAATGGTTTAGGACTATTTTATTTACTATGCTTTTCTCAGTTCCCTTTCAGTCAGTCATGTTCTACGTTACGTCAGTCGTGACTGATGAATTGGGGATCTCGCCCGAGAGCCCAATCACATTCAAGTGTAAACTAAACAAGCCAATGACAGGTGGCATGCGTGTTTCGCCACGCGCACACCGCCCCGCATCGCGGTTATAAAAGGAGAGCATGTGCAAACGCACATCAGCTTTTCGCCTCGGAGCTGAGCCTTCTAGTAAGACTGAATCTCCGCGAGTGTCTAAGAAAAAAGCTGGAGTGTTGTGTGGACGGCGTATAAGCAGGGGTGGCCATCCCGGCTGCCTGAAAATTGGTGGGCGGAAGCTTCCATTATGCTGGTTCGCCGGCGACCTCAGTACTGGGCGCTTCAGAGCGCTCGCTAAAAGAGTGTTTTCCTGCTTTTAAAAAGAGCAATTCTAAAAGAGCTTCACGAGGACGGGCATCTTTTTAAAGATGGATTCCCGCTCATGTTAGTGGTTCGGGGAGCGGGTCGTGTTCCTTGCTCATCTGATGTGGTCATGAACTCATGCTCTCGTGCTGGGCTACAGCACTAGCTGAAGCAGCAGCGCATGGATGAGTCATGTTCTCCAGTGCGGGAACATGACCATCGCCGACGTTAGCGGTTAGAACCATCCTCATGGAAAAGGTGGCGGGGGGGGGGTTATCACCCTGCCATGGCCAAGCTATAGCTAACTATGGTTCCGGAGAGGACTTCGGTTCATGGTCAGGGAGTCCTGAGGGTTACGGTGAGAGCTTCCCTGTCGAGTACGTCTCCGCGGGTCTCTCATTCCTCAAGCATGGCGCACCACTTGGGGTTTCCGGACGAGTGTGCTGGGGCCTCGGACAGGGCGGGGTCCAGCATTTTGTGCGGGGCACAGGCAGAGGACAGGATTTCGATCGCTGTATTGGAGGGTGAGCTAGGCTCTGGAGATGATGATTCTGCTGCGCTGCCACCGTCAGGTAGAGTTGCGTTGCCCGAGTCAGATCCAGAGCTGAACGCTATGCTTTCCCGGGCTGCTGAGAGAGTCGGGCTGCACTGGAGGCCTCCTCCATCTCCCGAACGCTCGAGGCTGGATGACTGGTTCCTGGGGGCGCAGGCCGGGCGGGTTCCATTCTTCCCGGAAGTGCTTGAGGAGGTTACTAAGTCTTGGAAGGCACCTTTTTCTGCCCGAAACAGGTTTGGTGCCTCCTCCATCCTCACAACCCTCGACGGTGGGGCGGCCCAAGGTTATGTGGACATCCCCCCAGTCGAGCGCTCTATTGCCATGCAGCTCTGCCCGCAACGCGCCGCCGCCTGGAGAGGTAGTCCAAGCCTTCCATCCAGGGCCTGTAAGTTATAGTCTTGATCTGTCAGCCACCACACCCACGGCTAAGGCTTACAGTGCTGCTGGACAGGCTGCTTCCGCCCTGTACGCCATGGCCCTCCTGCAAGTCCACCAGGACAAGGCGTTGAAGCAGTTGCAAGAGGGTGGTGCTGACTCAGGTGTGCTACAGGAACTGCGCACGGCGACGGACCTCGCGCTCAGGGCGACGAAAGTCACGGTGTGGGCCCTGGGTCAGACGATGTCCACGTTGGTGGTCCAGGAGCGCCAACTATGGCTGACCTTGGCGGATATAAGGGAGACCGACAAGCATTGCTTCCTAGACTCCCCGATCTCCCAGGCCGGCCTGTTCGGATGACAAACCGGAGGGGTGGAGGGCTTTGCCCAACAGTTCTCTGCCACGCAGAAGCAGACGGAGGCGTTTCGACACGTCCTGCCCCGGCGTTCTGCTGCTGTCTGCACCCCACCGCCAGGTGCAGCCCCTCTGTCTGCTCGTCACCAAGGGCGCCCTCCTCCAGCACCATGCCAAGCCCGCATTGGCCCTCGGTCAAGAGGTAGGGGACCTGCAGGCATTTTGGTTCGACGATTCATGCCTGGAATTCGGATCGGGTAACTCTCACGTTGTCCTGAGACCCCAGCCTGGTTATGTGCCCAAAGTTCCCACCACGCCCTTTAGGGATCTGGTGGTGAACTTGCAAGCGCTGCCCCCGGAGGAGGCAGACTCAGCCCTAGCTTTGCTTTGTCCAGTTCAGAGCATTGAGGTGCTGCGTAGATTGGACATAGAGCTTTAGGACCTCAGACCAGTTCTTTGTCTGCTTTGGAGGTCAGCAGTAGGGAAAGGCTGTCTCCAAACAAAGATTTGCCCACTGGTTAGTGGAGGATATAGTCTTGGCATACCAGGCCCAACATCTACCATGCCCCCTCGGAGTGAGAGCTCACTCTACGAGAGGAGTGGCATTGGCGCGGGGCGCCTCGATAGCAGACATCTGTAGAGCTGCCGGCTGGGCGACGCCTAACACGTTTGCGAGATTCTATAATCTCCGTGTAGAGCCCGTGTCCTCTCGTGTACTCGCCTCAGGTAGGCAGTAACACCGGACCTGCTCGGTGTCGATCAAGCTTGCTTCGCCATTCCCCTCTACGGACCGGATAAGTGTGCTTTTGTGCTCCTCAATCAGTTCCCCATGGCGCACCCTGGTGGAGTTCCTCCCGCACCCTCGGCGGTCAGGCGTGGCGGAGCGGCAGACGCCAGGCTCAGCACTCGTGTGCATGCCCAAGGTCAGCCATTGTGCTGGGCTAGGTGCCCGTGTGTAGGGATTCCCCTTTGGGTGATCCCACATGTGTATTATTCCACGGTACGATCCACTCACGGTAAGCCCGTGTCTTTCCCTGGCCGTCGTTCACTGCCATCTCTGCTGCGTAATTATCTCACCCCAGGAGGGTTGAGTCTACCGCAGGGACTTCCATAGGTAGTACTGCCCTGGGCCAGTCCATATGTGTAATGCCACATGATACCTCCTATGCGCAGGACGTGGCTTCTGTAGCGTTCCCAACTGGGTACGCTTTCCCAGTGTTATCCAATGTGGAGAGCAGCAGTGGCGGAAACCTCTGCCTAGCCGCTGTCCTATCTTCTGCCCCAGCTGTTGTGGGGGGACTTGCCGGCTTCCGCAGGGCACTGGAGGGGGTCAGCAATAGTGGCGTTTTCCATACGGATCCCAATTCGTCAGTCACTGACGTAACGTAGAACGTGACTGACTGAATGGGAATGTCTAGGTTACTTGTGTAACCCTCATTCCCTGACGGAGGGAACGGAGACGTTATGTTCCGTCGCCACAGTTGCTGTACAACAGCTGTACGGCCGGGTCACGTAGTCTCGGCTCCTCAGTGAAAAACTGATGTGCGTTTGCACGTGTTCTCATTTATACCGCATGCGGCGTCGGGGGTGCGACTGGGGCGAAACACGCCGCCAACTGTCATGGCTTGTTTAGTTTCACCAAAGGTTGATTGGGCTCTCGGGCGACGGATCCCGATTCGTCAGTCCTGACTGACTTGACGTAACGTCGCCGTTCCCTCTTCAGGGAACGAGGGTTACACAAGTAACCTAGACGTTCTATGAACATTAATTGTTTATAGCATTCGTTCAGTGTTTTATAAAGAAAAATGGACTCTATCCAGTCTTCCTACTTTCCACAGCCTAAAACCAGCTCTTTACTTCCTTCTGGATCTTGTGATGATGTATCTGTGAATTTATGTGACCACTTGTGCCATTTTGATCGATAGATCTATAGATTTCCTTGACTTCACACTTGTGAAATCTCATTAGACTGTTGCCATAGAATAATTTCCGTGGCTTTGAGCATTTGCAGGCGGCCATGTGAACACATTGGGAGGTGAGTGACGCTTCGCATCTCAGAGCGTGAATATGCGTGTGTGGCACAGTGGTGAAAAATATGGGATATATTAACAAAAGAGCTGAGCCTGCCTTTAACATACATTAGACAAGGTCCTCTAAAGCACTCTAGTGCAGCAGTAGTTGACACACTATAGTGAACGCTGTGTGTGTTTCCTTCTCTCTTAATCGCCTTTCTTTAATCTCTCTTCTTGGTTTGATTCTTGCTGTCTCTCTCTTTCTCTCTGTCTCTCTCTTTTCTCTGTCTCTCTCTCTGTAGTTGTGCATACAGAAAGCCACTTATTGGTGATTACCCAGGAGTGGATTTGGCTGCAGAAGGGAAAGTGATTTTGCTGTGTTGGCTTTGATGAGGCAGAATAAACTGTCAAACATATGGGGGCAGGTGACAGCGTGATGGACTTAGCCAGGGCAGAGAAAATCGTAGAAGATTAGCACTCCCATATTTATTAACCATCAGTAAGGGAGACTGAGAAACAGACAGGCTGGGAGGAGATATGCCTTGTCATCTAAGAAGACAGAAATAGTCTTATCAGTTTAATTAAGGCTCCAAAGTGAACATTTTGATCTATACATGTTTTAAACATATACATGTTTCTTATGATTTTCATCAATGGTGAAACCAAAAATCCTTTGTTAACATTATAAATGTCTTCTGACATTCAAAAATTGAGAATATGAAATGTTTCTATTTAAAGGACCATGTAAGACTGAAGACTGGAGTAGTGCCTGTTTTATTTTATTTTGTTTTATTTTATTTTAATGATGCATGCCATCACAGAAATAAATTACATTTTACAAGATATTAATATAAGTTATTTTAAAATACTCTTTCACAATATTACAGCTTTTACTTTATTTTTGATCAAATCCAGTCTTTGTAAACATAAGAGACTTCTTTAAAAACAACATTAAAAAACCTTACCAACCAGAAATATATATCAGATTTATTTGACATTCTGCAAAACGAACAATAGCTTTGCTAAGTTTACTCCAGGCATGGGTCAACTTATCCCAGTAATGGATGAAATGGCCCCGTCTCGTGCTCTTTTTGTGCTAAGCAACTGGTTTTTATTTCAGAAGTATGTTTATTAACATGGTTTTAGTTGGCCTATAACCATGCTAACGCTAGATGCTAAATCATCCAAACTGAACCTGTTTCGCCCCACTTGTGTGCTGAAAGTTACCTACAAAGAATGAGATCTTATAATGTAATTGTATAATGTAATCGTATAATGATCTTATAAATATAATGTTATAATGTTACCCCTGTGCTGCAGGATCTGCAATCAGATCTCACTTTAGTGGACAACATTGTCTTCTCTTTCCTTCTTATTGTACACGATGCTGCTACCCAGAATTCTGTACAACCACACACACACACACACACACACAGGTTTACATTTGTGAAAAGTGGGGACATCCCATAGGCGTAATGGTTTTTATACTGTACAGACCGTATATTCTATTGACCTTTACCAACCCTACCCCTAAACCTACCCCTTACAGGAGACTTTGTGCTATTTCAGATTTTCAATACACTCCATTCTGTGTGATTTATAAGCGTTTTGAAAAGTGGGGACATGGGGTAATGTCCTGAAAAGTCACCTTCTCCTTGTAATACCTATGTCATACCTTTGTCATTATACAAATTTATGTCCTCATTTGTCACAAAAACGCGTACACACACACACACATGCACACACACACACACAAGCACACACGCACACACATATCTTGCCCACCCCCCATTAGGAGAAACAATCTAAATGTTAAACAGGTTCCCTCCTGAAGTGGTCCGCATTCCCCCTCCTTTGAGATATTTGGCCTGTGGTGCTTTTGTCAAGTTGCCATTGTTCTGTCCGACACACATGGAAACAAAAGAACGATGTGCAATTTGGACCTAATCATAACATCTGTACTTCACTGCTATTTACATTTTCTCTATCAAGGCGGAGAAGAAATGTTAATTTTAGATGGGTCTTTTTATGAGTGGTAATTACTGTCATTAAGAACGCTCGAGAGACTCCGGGGGAGCCGGGACTGGGATGTAGTTTGACGTGTTGTATAATTAATACTGAATTAATGTCTTACTTTATGTGGTGCTGGAAGATAGGCCCTTAACAGCTTTGAGAGGTGGCTTGTGGCCTTGTTGCGCACTGTATCCAAGAGAGCACACACACACACACACACACACACACACACAAACTGTGCACTGTAAATGAAGGTGGTCCGGTCTCGTCTTTTTGTCTGTGTTGATGGGTTTGTCACTGCGAGGGCTCACTGGCTGTTATTGTCTTGTTTTATGTAGTATAGCTGTCTGGCACCTTCAAATCTGGACATTCAAAACATTTTGTTTCTCCTTCTTTCTCCTTACCAAATTTTACCATGATTTTACTATAATAATTTGATTTAGATTCATACAAATTGTATATTTTGTACTAGTATGAGATATTTGTTATGGAGACTCAAAATGCTGCTTCACTAACAAAAAGTAGCAAATGGTTTTTATACAGGTTATGCTGTATATATATATTATATATATTAATATATATATATTATATTAATCTATATATATATATACTATAGAATATTTATATATAATCTGATCTATCCTGTGTTATATGTATATATTATATATATATATAATATATATATATTATATATATATATTATATATATATAATATATATAAGCTATATATATATTATTATATATAAGTCACCATTTTAATAATGATTTTGACACACGAGGTATAAATTTTAGATGGTCTTATGGTGTGACAATTTAAATTTTGATATACCTATTCTGATGCCATCACATTACCATGGTAACACCACAGTACTGTTTTGTGATTTACTGCTCTGGAAAAGGAACAATAAAATGGATCTGTTACTGCAGAAGTTCTGAACAAGGAACTCAATCCGTGTTTATGTGTTTGTGTGTGTCCTTTAGGTGAGTGTAGCAGCGCTGCGAGCTTATAGCTGATGCAGCTTCAGAAAGCCCGTCAGAGCAGCATCCAGAGAGCGAGAACTGGGACTTACTGTTGGAGGAATTTGACTTCAGGACACAGGAGGTCACAGGTCAGAGAAGTACTCTCAATACTGCTTTGTTTCTGCCCATACCTTTAGATGTTGCACTCACAAACACAACCTCTCTTGTCTGGCACACTGTACACCTGTGTGTGGGCTGCCCTCCGGACCACAAACACAAACAAACACTGACACTTCTGATGATTTTGGAGGTAGTACATTCTTTGGTCACTTATATATTAACATGCTAATGGCATATGCTCAGCAACCAAGCACTGTAGCCATTTTTACACAAAAGTTTTTTTTTCTTCTTTATTGCATTCTGACATGAATTTTATTTTTTATATTCTCATTTTTGTGACAAGTATGCACATTTCTTTAACAACCCTTTTCTATTACATAATGCATCTAGCCATTTTTACTATTGAGTTTTATTGCAGTTCCATTTGGTGAATTGTCATTATTCTCAATGGAGATGCTCATTATGTAACAGTTTTTTTCTATTAAAGGGGTCATATGATCGCTTGCTAAAAAAACCTAAAAAAAAAAATCACAAAAAAAAGAAAAAGAAAAAAAAACAAAAAAAAAGAAAAAAAATTAATAAAAAAATAAAAAAAAAAAAAAAACTAACCATTATTTTTGTGTTTGGTATGTCTGGTTTGGTTATGAAATTGTTTGTGTTTTGTTTAGGTGGTTTTAAAAGGTTCAAAAAAAAAAAAAAAAAAAAAAAAAAAAAAAACAAAAAAAAACACACATTTTATTTGTTTCTCCGTCTACCGCGATTATTTATGATCCTTGCCTTTCTGTGATTTGTTTAAAAGCTTCGTCGATGTTTTGTTTTTTTTTTTCAAAAAAGTCTCATCTGTACTCTGAACACAGTAGTGTGGGGACATAATACGGAGTTTTTATACTGACGGTATACAGTCTTTGTTGTCACAGAGTAGCATGTTGGCATCATGTCTATACCGTTGGTGCAAAAATAGTTATATATAAAGAGCCTATGTTCGCATTTGGATCGGAGAAGTCCTTCCGGTAAGATTTAGAGAGAAAAATAAGAAATGACAATCAACAATACCCCCCGTCAAATTCTACACTGCTCAAAACTCGCGTCTTGGAATCATCAGTTTGGCACATTTTCCTTTAAATATGAAAATGTACTTACAGTCTGTGAGTCAGAAAAGAAACATTGTAGTCTACTCTCCCAGGGATCAAGGAAACCAGTCCCCTCTAGGAAACTGCCTATGCACACATCTGGAATATTTGGGTTGGGTTTTTTTGCTTTGTTTTGTTGTGTTGTTTTGAACTGGAAAACAAACGTTTAGTGTATTTAACACACCAGTGTTTGTGTAAATACCAAAGAAATCTTAACACTGCTCTCCAATGTTCGGCTGGGTGACGGGGGGGTGTGGTGCGGCCAGAGGATTGGGAGATTTTATAGTCGTTGTCTCATTTTGGAAACGGGCCCCAAAAAACAAGCAGTAGTATTTCTTTCGCTTTTCACAAGCGTCACACGGTGGGCTTCTAGTGGTAAGAAAGTTAGAGTTTAGAGAGGGAGGAAAGCTTCTCAATTGGCCCCGGCGAGAGTGGGAGTGTGGGCGGTGGGCTCTTCCGGTGGGGGGCGTGTGGGTGTGTGGGCTGTGGTGCGGGGTGGGCGGGGGGGGTCCGGTGTTGCGCGCGGTGGGGGCTGGCGGGCGGACGCCGGCGCCGGGTGTGCGGCGGGTTGTGCCGGTGGGCGGTTGCCGGTGGGAACCACATGTGACGAACCCGTGGGCTGGGCCCCCCCCCGGGCTGGACAATCCCGCGTCTTCCCTGGATGGTGATGGGAGAATGCAAAGTGCTACGGCGGAGATACACCACGGCAAAACGTTTGTAGTATTTCCTCACAGCGACAAGAAAGGAATCAGCTATAGGATACAGGCCATGGCACGAAGTGGATATCGTCCTCTTTTGGAAGGCCAAACAAAGTAGTTTCGCTTTCACAATGAAACACCCAGCTCACGACCATTTCATGGGGCGGGGCGGCAACAACAATACTACAGCGAGAAATAAAAGTTACGCCTTCTTTCTTTGGTAAACATTTGGGCGGCGTTATGCAAAACTTCCCAAATCGTGACGTAGACATGTGGGGGCGTGTTAGAAACGAGCCGTTTTAGGTAGGCGTGGCCTGACTCTGAAATTTATTAAATAATATCTCTTTGGATTTGAGACTTTATCTTTGCAACTTTACAGATCTTCTTCTTTATGCACCAAGAGCTTGTAACACTCAAGAGAAAGGAAAAATTTAAATCGCATCATATGACCCCTTTAAATCACAATAAAATGATGGGCACTGTAGTTACTGGGTATTATAGTTTTTAATTATATTTTGAATTACATTTTTTATATTTTCAGTTTAAATTCTTTTGTTTTAGTAATTTTTGCAATTGTTTCGGTCGTTTTTGGCATTTTTATTGTTTTTTAATTACTATTCAGATTTCATTAATTATATTGCTTTTTATTTTAGTTTTTATGTATTCAAATGGAAATGAGACTGACTTCAAACTTATTTCAGTTTGCTGCCAAGACGACATTTCAAATTTTTGCTTAGTTAAATATTTTTCATCGTCTAATATTTGTTTTATTTTAGCTTTATTTCCATTAATAAAGATGGTTTTAATAGTTTTAGGTAATAATAATAATCCTGACATTAAGTGTAATTAAAATATTACAATTACAAATTGTTAAGTTTTTCTTTTGTCTTCAAGACAACTTGATAAAAATATACTATGTTTTATTATAGAGTCGTAAATTAAAGGTTGTACAACAATCAGAATTAAGGAGGAATATCCTTAATTATCACAACAATGTCAGAAAATCTTAATCTATTTTATTCATTTTCTTTATGCAAAACATAACTTTTTATTCATTTCTTTAGATTTTGAGATGAAATCTGACCTAGACATCTTCTTAACATGTTTTTATGAGATTTACCAAACTAGGCTATTTTGGTAGAAACATTTCTGTATGAATATACATCTCTTTTCACTTGTTATGCTGGCTGCAAATCCAGAATATAGTCAGCTCACAACCTGATAATAAAGCTAAACATTGAACGTTCTATTCAAAGGAATTCCTGGAAAACCTGTTAGCAACCAGTTTTTGGCACTCGTCGCTAATTAGAATATGAGATTAGATGCAGGCACCCGTACTGCTCTGTAACAGCATTTCTTTGAGGAAGACTGAGACATTCCTACAGGAGGTAAGATAATTGACAAACCAAATCCACACGCTGATATCTGAAATTGCTTAATCTCCATTTTAATCATCATGAGCTGCCACCTCTAGGTATCCATTTTCTCTTTCTGTCTATCTGTTTCTCCTTCTCTTTCCTTCCCCCTCTTCCCCATTTGCTCTTCTCTTTCTCTCTCTCTCTCTATCTATATAATCAGGGCATGGATTGCTGGATGTAGCATTTATTCACACAGTGCAGCCATGCATAGAACTGCCCCCATTAACTTAATATGCACAAGGTCCAGTGTTCATACAGCCTCTAGCCATTAGACTGAAAATCATGTAAAAACATTTGACATGGAGCTTGAGAATAGCCACATTATGGAAAAAAATGGAAAGAAGACAAAAGAAAGAATCGCTGATTGAATTGAGTCATCATTTGAAATCCCCCTCTCTCTTTGTGAGTGTTTTAAACTGCGTAATTCTGACAAGTGGTGTCTAGACAGAGAGTGTAGTGACTGTCTTAGAGTCCTAACAGTTTCTGGAGAAGTATGAGGAGTCATGAATCACTTCGGCACACAACAGTGCTTTATATGCACAACATATGGCTTACAGAACATTCAGAGGGGATTCTCTCTTCCTCTCCCACTTCCTCTTTCAGTCTCTCTCTATCCCTCACTTTCACTTTCTAATTTTTTCTCTCTCTGACTGTATGTCTCTCATGCTCTCCCCTGCTAAAAAGACCTGCATATGTTAGGTTTTGGTTACTGGTGTCTGATATGGGATTGTAGGTGTGCTGTTGTGGCTATCACTATTTTTAAATGGATAGTTCAAGCAAAAATGAACTTTCTGTCACTGTCTATAATCTCTCCTAATTTTTAATAATAACAATAATAAAACATGGTGTCTGTGCATTTGAAATAAAGACATAATAATTTTTATAAAAATTGCAGATATGTTCCTACGGATAAATTACTTTAAAAAATACTCAAATAGAAAGAAGTATTTTAATGTTTCAATGTTACTGTGTTTTTACTGTATGATCTATAAATGTCAGCCGAATGAGTGTATAGATCTTTTTCAAAATTTATATAGTAAAGTTACTAGTAAATTTAAAAAATAAATAATAATAATAATAAAATCACGGACCACACATTTTTGAAATGGAATGGGATATAAAAGTTCATGGTATGTGTAATGTTATGCAAAATTACTATAAAAAATACAAGGAGTTAATAAAATAAAATAAAATTATTATATATTTTAATTGTAATTTATTGTAATATTGTTGATATTCTAATAGTTTATATTTTGATTTGAATCTAGAAAAAAAATGTCAGTGAGAAAATTTGAACTATAGAAATATTAGAAAGTATTTTAACATTCAAGAAACTACATACTTAAGATGTCTGGCTTTTGTTTTTTAAATTTATTGCTTCTTTATGTGTTTACTGTATTTCAGCTTGGCTACTAATAAGCACTAGACACATGGGGTTGAAACTAAACACATTTGTACTTAATTAGTCTGTGCCATCTGCTTTTGTTTCAGGCGGGGTCCTCTGTAATTTGATTGAATCCAGTTATGCTCCAGTTTTCTTTTTTTACATTTTTGCAAAATGTTTAATACATGCATGCCTTCAAGGAGAGACATAGAAAATGAGAGAGAGAGAGAGAGGAGAGAGAGAGAGAGAGAGAGAAATAACCCCAAAAGAAAGAAGTTTTAAGCTGACACCCATGTACGCTCTCAACAGGACTTGTGCACTTGGAGCCCAGAAGAAAATCAGGATCAGGAGCTCTGTAATTGAATTCACCTGATTAGAATTCCACCCCCTCGAGAGTGCGGGACTATCATGTATGGTTAGCATGATAAACAAAAAAATCTGAGACATGGGAATGCGGGAACCACTTCTTCCAAGCATACTGAATCAATTAATAGCATGTAGAAGGAAACCCTGATTATGTGAGCACAGAGCCGGGCCAGCGAGTGAGGAGACTGGATTCTGGGCCAAGGTGGTTATTATTAGTGATGGAGAGAGTGTGTGTTCATATAGTGTGTTTTTTGGGTGTGCTTTGATCCCGTCTCTGCCTTGCACAGCTGCAGCGGTTAAGCTTGGCCCCAGAGGAATCCCACATAGACACTGTTCACCTCTGCCAGGATTGCACATCGCTGGTCAGCAACCTCAGTCGCTGGATCAAAGAGCAGAAGTATGTGAAGCTACCTCAACATGGACACGCTTAAATGCGCACACACCGTGTCCAGAAGTTTTCCATTGACATTCCGAAGTTCCCAGAATTCTCACGCCCCTCTTGTGTGTCACATGGATACTAGGTTAAAAAAAAATCTCAATATTTTTCAGGCTTTGAAATGTATTGGCTCTGAAATTACTTTTTGATAATTTTGCCCAAACAGCCTTTATAGTTTAAGAAATAGTTCACCCAATAATGAAAGTTGTCATAATTTACTCACTCTCAAGTTCCAATCCTGCTTCTTTCTTCTGTTGAACACAAAATAAAATATTCTGAATAATGTTAGTAATTAAACAAGTGACGGAAGCCATTGACTTGCATTGTATTTTTTTTCCATGATATGAAAGTCAATGGCTACTGTCAACTGTTTGGTTACCAACATTCTTCAAAATATCTTATTTTGTACTCAACAGAAGAGAGAAACACAGGTTTGGAACAACTTGAGGGTAAGTAAATGATGACAGAATTTTCATATGGGTGAACTATCCCTTTAAGTAGAACGTGCATTAGCTGTGCAAGTAGTCCATTTTGCCAGTTCCTTCTAGTTTTGCTCCGTCCAGCAAAAATAAATTTCTTGTCCCTTAACATTTTTAAGTCTTCTTGCAGACAATCATTTTAAGTGGCTTTTAGACACATGGAAGCTCAGTCCAAGTATTCCATTGTGTCTAAAATATAAGTAGATGTAAACTTTATTGAACTGTTGTATAAATGCATTGTCACATTCTCAACTGTGCTGTCACAAAAGTCATTGTGAATTTCATTGTGAGTTTTTAACATATAGCCCAACCATGTAAACATTAAGTCTTGCCCTCTTTCTCTAACGTTGTCTAGTTAACTTGCGTGTTCAATTTTTCCCATTTCCCCTCTTTTTTCCCAATTCCTGCATTTCTCTCAGCCCTCCCTGGTTACTATTACCGTACATATTAAACAGGTTTGCCCTCCAAATACATTGTCAATACCTCATTGCAAATGAGCTTCATAAAACTCAGCCCATATTTCATATCACTGTTGAATGGCGAACAATGGCTTTTTATAGTGATGTCTGAGGTAATGCTCATTGAAGGGTTATTGCCTAATGATGTGTGGCCCGGTGGCACGACAACCTTCCTGGACCACCCACATTTTGTGGTTTGGTTGAATAATAAAGAATTACATTAATTTGGCTAGTTAATTAAGAAATGTCAAAAGAAAAATACCAAAGCCCCCATGAATCCCCATGCAGCCTATTTGAAGAGCAGGGCAGGCTATTTTTAGAGGTCAACCTTGCTTTTCCAAGTCTGTACTTGAAGAAGGCACACATTTGCTATGCTTTGTTTCCCTTTGTATCTCTATCTTGCTCTGATTACAACTACAGTGTTTGATTTGCAATTTAAGCCCAATCGTGATACAATCAGCTCTGATGAAAGCCATTGAGTCTCGAATCATTGTTGTTACATGCTGTTTAGTAATGCTTTATCGCCCACGATTACCTTCCTGGGGTCTAAACTCCACAACATTCACGCACGCTTATTGAGTTCCATTTGCGCCGCCTGTTCAAAATCGAATGATGTTGATGATTCTGATGCTTAAAGTGAAAAAAACCTGCTTCATATTGTAGTTCTGTCTTTCAAAGCCAACATAATCCACGATGACCTTGGCAGTAATGTGATTTAGAGCACAGGAATATGAATGCAGTGAAAGACCCTTGTTGGCACCTCAATCTGAACTGTAGCACACAGAGAGTCAACAGCAGGTCAAATCTAAGCGCGGAACAAGTTTCTGCATCTTCCTCTCCAAAATAAAAAGTGCATCGCTTATGTTTGAGAGTTGTTAGAGTTTATGCTTTGGAGATTTGTGAACTTCCGTGTCTTTCGACACGCTCACGTCGTGTTTTGCTGAGTCTGCAGCGAAACTCGAAGTAGAAAGATTTAGACTGTTTCAAATTGTGTCGGATTACAATTAATAATGACACGCTTATACTAATTATGTCTTCAGTGTGGCCACCAGGAGGACTATAGCAAGGTCAACTTCAGGTCAACTATGGTAATGACAGAGCAACATTTTAAAAATAATCTACCTAAAGTTAGCTAAACTTGATATGTTACAGTTCCCTTTCATGGGAACTTGGAACTGCGTCCTCTAGGGGTCGCTATGGGGAACGCCTCGTCGTGACCCGTGTCTGAAGCATACATTGAAAAAACACGTTGGCCGGCGATAGCCATGACGTCACTACCGGTGCGACAATAGTATAAATAGGCGCCGGGAGAACACATCATCCTCTTCTTCGTATTCATTGACTGTTTTGTTTGAAGCATGCATTTCTGTGGTAAGAGCGGTCTCTATTCATATCATTATGGCGAGCACTAGCAAAGCGTTTAGGAGGATGTGTGCATCCGTGTTGTCGTAGTTTAACATCTGATGACACACACGATCTATGCGTTATTTGTTTGGGTGAAAAGCACGCACGCGATGTCATCGAGGGGGCAATGAAAAAGCTCTGCTCTCGTTTGTCTCTCTTTTCAAGGAAAGACGGGCAGCCATCTGCTTCCCACGATTCAGGACCGCTGCTGAATGAGCTCGTGGGGATCGCAGGTGGATCTGGCCGATGAGTTTGAAGAGGGGTTTCCCTTTTGCGATCGTCGGCTGTGCACAAGAGTGAGCTGCTGGTGGATGATGTTATTTCATTAACATTGTTTGATCCAGGGGCCAGTGCTCTGCTGGTATCAGCCCAGCAAAAGCAGGAAATAGTTAGGAGGGCAAAGAAGCTGAGGCTGAGTCCTTCCCAATCCTCCTGCCCCTGCGTATGATGAGCTTTTGAAAGCTATGGATCGCGCCACGCCGAGGCTTTACTTGCCGTGAAACGGGTGAAGAAAATGACATCGTGAGGTCACATGTTGTTGATGAATGCTATTGTTTCTGGCCATAACCCTCTGCTCAGGTGGATCAGCCTTCCTTTCCTTCCTGATTTTCCTACAGAGATTGAGAAGAAACTGGAAGAGGTCTGTTTTTTCCTCATGATCCTCGTTCAGCACTACCGTTTTGCCCGAACATCAAGGCTGATGCGCGAAAGCGTGGTTTATGAAATACTGCACGCCTATAAGAGACACTGTGCCAGCTATCTCTCTATGGGTGAACGGTCCTCGTTTAAGACTCCCTCCGTTGCATCTGCTTCTATATGCACGGGGCGATATACCGCGACGCAGTCAGCAGGTCTCGCCCCGGTTAGCTGTCGCTCATTGCACACGTGTTGATGCCCAATCATATCAGGCTGACCTGCTGAAAGACATGGATAAAGGAGGTCCAGGTCTGAGCCCGAACATCCCAGGGGTCTTGGCCCGTCTCGGTTTGAGGATCGGAGACGGGCACAGAGGGCTAGTGTCGCGGCTCGTGCTCCTCCTCCGCCTGCGGGTAGGGGGAATCGCGGGTCAAAGGGAGGTAGGTAAGACTTAAGGGATGTGATCCAGACAGGGCCTCAGCGCTTTTGTCCGGATCAGAGTGATACCTCAGTATCCACTAATTTCCTTCGGGGGTTTTACATCTGCCCTTATCTTCCCTTTCCTAATTCCCCTATAACCACCTTCTCTCCACCTGACTGAGGTTAGGTAGGAATTTCCTGCATTGTAGTCTCCTATGTTGGACCTATGATGTTTTGGTTGGTTCAATGGCTTCATAGTGACCACCTTACTGATGGTCCGGACCAGAGGCTTCTTCAGACGGGGCTCCGACGCGGGAACCATGGTGTGTGAGTACAATCCATTTCTAACTATGACTTTATCTATATACTATGATATATATATATATATCGATATTTGTGTGTATTTAATTCACTGGTGGTTGTGTGTAGAAACTTACTTCTAGCTTTCTTTGCAGTGTTTCCTCGGGACCTGTGTGTTTGCTGGTCCCTTTCTAGGGTAGGTCTCGGTGAGGCATCCCCCCTCTGCTGGATCAGAACCGGTGCTCGACTTCTCGTCCATCAGGCCCCCGGCACGGCACTGCAAACATTTCCTGGACATCCGGGCTGGGCTTAAGCTTTCAGGCTGCCCTGTCTGGTTTACTGTATCTAGGTCGCCCTGCTTGGCGCTCCTGATCACCAGGACATCCCCTCTTGCTGAGGCATCGAGCATGAAGTATAGGTGGCGTTTGCGAGAACCTTCTTGTGTAATGCTGTCCCCCCCCCCCCCCTATCAGGAAGTGCTCCCCTCCACTCTTAGAGGGTGTATTTTGACTTGCCTCTCCCGTTTGCCCGTACTTTCCGGGTATCTGGTTAGCAGATGCTTGGAAAACGTCCTCAGGTTACGTATGTAACCCTAGTTCCTCGAGGGAACGAGACGCTGCGTCGAAAAACGCTAGGGGAACGCCTTCAGCGTGACGGGCTCTGAACCTCGTGTGTAATCGGACCAATAGATGGGCGAGACGTCATGGACGTAATGACCAGGAGCTATAAAACACGTGCGGTGAGACCAGCGTCAGCTCAAGAAGTGAAGCAAGCGCTGGCAGGGACGCAGGAAGTATGGCACCGAGACACAGCGTATCGTTCCCTCGAGGAACCAGGGTTACAAACAGTACGTAACCTGAGACGTTCCTCTTCAAGAACTCGAGCTGCGTCGAGAAACGCTAGGGGAACGAGAATGCCCACGCCGCCAGACTTCTAAGTCTCTGCCGAGTGTGGAAGATTGCACAGCTAGGGCGAGAGGACAGAAGAGCCAGGAGTGTCTCGCAAGTCTAGACCATAAAACCTACCAAAGGTAAGGGGCGTGGACCAACCCGCCGCACTGCAGATGTCCTGCATTGGAACACCCACTAAAAAAGCCTTAGAAGCTGCCACACTACAGTGACTTGAGTGAGCCTTGACCCCTAATGGCAAGGGGAGATCAGAGGACTCATAACATAAGAAGATGGCATCCACTATCCCCCGACTGAGGGTCTGCTTAGTTGCTGTAAGACCTCTCTTAGGGGGACCATAACAAACAAGCAACTGGTCCGCCCTCCTCCACAGAGCAGATCTGTGGACGTAAGCATCCAGTGCACGCACCGAACACATGCAGTTTAGCCTCTGCTGGTCTAGATCCTCGAAAGGAGGAGGACTGAAGGCCCGGAGTACGACAGGCCGCGTTCAGAGGAAGGGACCGTAGGGACATAACCCCCACCGGCTCGCGGGAACAGAAACCCTGGTCCAAGCCAGGCGCGCCACAGGTCTAGGTATGAAGGGTGCCACCACTGAGAGGCCCTGCAGATCCCCAACTCTCTTGAGAGAAGATATTGCCAGAAGGAAGGTAGTTTTTATCGTTAGGAGGCGATCCGAAATCTCCTCGATAGGCTCGAAGGGAGGCCTACAGAGAGCCTCTAGCACCACCGCCAGGTCCCACGTGGGGACACGAGATTGTACCGGAGGCCTCAGCCTCAGCGCCCCGCGGTGGAAACGTGTAACCAGGGGGTGTCTCTCCACTGAAATGCCACCAAGAGGGGCGTGGTAGAGTGCAATGGCCGCCACGTAGACCTTCAGTGTGGAGTGGGTCAACCCGGCAGAGAACCGGGCCTGCAAGAACTCCAGCACTGTACCAACTGGGCAGTTGACTGGGTTTTGCAGTCGCTGTCTGCACCAAGAGGTGAAAGTTTCCACTTCAAGGCGTACAGTCTCCTCGTGGAGGGAGCTCGGGATTGGAGGATGGTCTCCACAACCTCGGTTGAGAGACCGGAAGCTAGGAGTTGTGCCCCTCAGGGGCCACACCCACAATTTCCACAGCTCCGGTCGGGGGTGGATGATCATACCCTCCGCCTGTGAGGGGAGATCTCTCCTGACGGGAATCTCCCCCGGAGCGCCGTCGAGGAGAGAAATCAAGTCCGAGAACCATAATCGGCCCGGCCAGAACGGAGCTACTGACAAGAGACGGGCCCCGTCCTGGTGCACTCTCTCCAGAACTCCCGGGAGCAAAAAAATCGGAGAAAAGGCGTACAGACGAAGCCTCGGCCAAGTCTGCACCATGGCATCCAGCCCCAGTGGATCTGGATGAGTCAGAGAGAACCAGAGGTGACATTGCGATGTCGTCTGAGTCGCAAACAAGTCCACCTGAGCCTGGCCAAAAATTCTCTATATCTGCTTCACCACCTCGGGTTGAAGCATCCATTCCCCGGGCCTCGGCTTCTGCCTCGACAGGATGTCTGCTCCCTTATAGATGCCCAGGAATGTGAACTGCTCTTAGCGAGAGGAGTTTGCCCTGGGACCACAGAAGGATCTGGTATGCTAGTTTGTACAACCGGCGTGAGCGCAGACCTCCTTGGTGTTTGATATAAGAGACCACTGCTGTGTTGTCGGTGCGCACCAACACATGGTGGCCTCTCAGGTCCGGGAGGAAATATCTCAGTGCATGCAGCACGGCCAGCATCTCCAGGCAGTTGATATGCCATGTGAGATGGCGACCACTCCACAGACCACAGGAAGGGTGGCCACTCATGACCACTCCCCAACCAGTGAGGGACGCGTCCATCGCTAGCGTTACGCAGCGACAAGGAGCGCCCAGCACCGGGCCCTGAGCCAAGAACCACGGTTTCCTCCACATGTCTAAGGCACGTAGGCATCTCCGCGTGACCTTGAACATGCGTAGCGGGTTTCCCCTCGGGGAGAACCCTTTGGTTTTGAGCCACCACTGTAGGGGTCTCATGTGCAGCAGGCCAATAGTTATCACGTTGACGCAGCTGTCATCAGCCCAAGCAGTTTGGAACTGCTTGACAGTGAGTGACCGGTCTTCTCTGACTCTCGCGACTGCGGTAGGGATCGACTCGATCCGAGCAGGGGACATACGTGCCTGCATCGTGGTCGAATTCCACACCACGCCTAGATAAGTGGTCCTCTGTAATGGAGAAAGCACACTTTTCTTGGCGTTTAGTCTTAACCCCAGCTCTTTCGTGTGAGCGAGAACAACATCTTGATGTCGAACCGCCATTTGCTCCGATTTAGCTAGTATCAACCAATCGTCAATGTAATTGTGTATGCGGATGCCCTGGAGTCGCAACATAGCCAGGGCTACATCCACACACTTCGTAAAAGTGCTGGGTGAGAGTGCAAGGCCGAAAGGAAGCACACGATATTGGTACGCTTTGCCCCCAAAAAACGAACCTCAAGAACTCCCTGTGATGGGGAAGGATGGATACATGGAAGTATGCGTCCTTTAGATCGATCGTGACAAACCAGTCCTCGGACCTGATCTGAGACACGACCTGTTGTATAGTAAGCCTCTGACTCAGTCTCATCGACTGGACGGTTCAGTAGACGCAGATCTATGATTGGACGCAACCCCCCATCCTTCTTTGGAACTACGAAGTACCGGCTGTAGAACCCGGACTGCCTCACATGAGGAGGGACCACCTCGATGGCCTCCTTCCTCAAGATAGTGTTTACTTCTTGTTCAATTACCAGAGCCTGCTTGGGACCCACTAGAGTGGGGAAGCCCCTTTGAATCGAGGCGGAGGAGAACCAAACTGGATTCTGTAGCCTCTCTCTACAGTGTGCAGGACCCATTGAGACACATTTGGCAGTAGTTTCCACGCTGCCAAAAAGTCTACTAAGGGAATCAGTCTCTCGAGACTGATCTCTGGTGCAATACGAGCAGCCGGCTCGGTGCCCTGTAACGGCGAACCGGCAGGGAACAACCGAACCTGCTGCTCTAGAGACCTCCGCGGAGGTGGCGAGGCTCTTAGCACCGCTACGTTGCCGGGCGGTGACTGAGAGTGGCGCTCGCGGGAGACCGCTGCGCCCTGTAACTCCGGCAGGGTTAGCAGTCCGATCTCCTGAGGGCACTGAGGCGAGACGGACACCGTGTAATGCGGTGCAAACCGCTGCACCCCAGAGGGGACTGCCCTCATACATCCTGGGCCAGTGGCGTCAGGACTTTTTGGCCGAGGACCTCTTAGACTGAAGTACGGTCCGAAGATCCGGCTTAGCCTTAGAGGCCCCCGACCTCGAGCGTCGCCTCGCCCTCGTGCCTCGACACGGGGGAGCACGCGAGGCCATGCTCTGTTTTTGCGCGCCCCTGTGTTCGGAGCTGGTACCCGGCGGGGGCTGCTCTCGCCCAGCAGCCCCTGGAGCTAGAGAGCGGCGAGGGAGAAACCGCTGGAACGCCGCCGCCTGCTTACGAGCCTCCTGGTGCCTGTCGACGACCGAATTGACGGCGTCGCCAAACAGGCCAGAAGGCGCGAGCGGGGCGTCCATTAGGCAGACCCTGTCTTTCTCTTTCATATCTGACAGGGTCAGCCATAGATGCCTCTCTGCTGCCACCATAGCTGCCATAGACCTGCCAATGGCACGGGCGGTCTCCTTGGTGGCGCGGAGAGACAAATCAGCGGTCCTCCTGAGCTCGGTAATATCCTCCGATTTTACCTGCTCACCCTCATCTAGCTCCTTCAGCAGGTCGGCTTGGTACGCCTGTAACACCGCCATGGTGTGCAGACACGCACCAGCCTGACCCGCTGCCGAGTACCCTTTGCCCACCAGCGCTGAGGTTGTGCGCAGCGGCTTGGAGGGCAATGCCGGAGCCTTTAAAGACGATGCCACGCCGGGAGACAGATAGCTCGCAAGCGTCTGCTCTACCCGGGGCATCGTCTTATAACCGCGCTCTTTCATCCCCGCCACATTGCCATAATAATCGGAGGCGGGGATGAAGAGGCGGGCCGGGAAGGGTCTTCCCCACGACCTCGACACCTCGGTGTGGAGGTCGGGGAAAAAAGGCAGGCTCCGGCGCGGAGGTGGTGGCTTAACTCGCAAAAACCGCTCATCCAACTTGCTTTTCTGCGGTTCAGCCATTTTCTCGGCGGGCCATGCGATGTTTAGTTTGGCCACAGCACGAGTTACCACCTCCAAAAGCTCCTCATACTGGGGCGATTGAGAAGGCGAATCCTCGTCGACGCCCACCACATCAACCTCCTCAGAGGAAGACAGATGAAGCATCTGACTCTCTCTCTCTGGGGGGAAGAAACCGCAGCGCGGGCTTCCGAACCCCGAGAGCGAGCGCCGGATCTGTCGGGTGATGAATAAATAGGGACTCACCCATTCCATTCCCTCCGCGAGTTCCAGCTGCGAACCCCCACAGAGTGCAATCGCCGCTGTGCTCGGCGGCGCGGGACCCGCGCAGCGGGGTAACGCTTGCTAAAGCACCCTCTGCCAAGAGTGTGCCTTTTTCTGTTTGTTGGTATACCGTTCCCCATAGCGACCCCCTAGAGGACGCAGTTCGAAGTGCCCATGAAAGGGAACGTCTCAGGTTACTTATGTGTTAGGGAAACAGGTAAATTTAGCTCAAAGGGAATCATTTAAGATTTTAAAGGGAATTTGGACAGAATCGCTGTTTTACGGCTGATCACTGAGACGGCCAGCGATTCATTGAACGAGCCGTATGACATAAATTCTGCAATGGATATTATATCCAAAATATAGTGAAAACACTATAAATTAGCACAGTAACAAGATTGGCAGTTTAAGACATTAACTTGTGAGCACGAAACACAAGATACTTCTCTTTTTAATATAAATAAGGTTTTATTGGATAAATCTAAGACATATAACTAATCTAACACATAAACACACGCATTCACACAAGTTTTCAGAAAGAGAGAGAGAGGTAATAATTAAAGAGAATGAAAATGTGAATTCCCAAGTTTACAGCAATATGTGCCATAGATCTGAACAACCATCAATCACTTAATTAACCCTCGCACTCATTCGGGAGCACGGCGTGGCAAACTACTCGTCACACACGAAACTCTCAATGGAAAATAAAATAAACTAAAGTAAATAAATAGAAGTAAAGTTTGACGAGACTAGGTGGCTTTTCTCCTCATGGTTTTGGAGGAGCTGAAACCAGAGCCAGAGCACGCTCAAAAGCTAAAGTAGCATGATTAAAAAGCATAGCTCAAAGCTATGACTAAAAAGAAGAGAGTAAAACAAGAGCGAGCAAAGAAGGGGGTTGAAGAAGAGAGTCAAGAGCTAAGAAAGAGAGAGATGGTGTCCTGAGTATTTAAACTGGGCTTTTGGACACCTCCCAAATGGTGTTTTGACCAATTAGATGTCGTCTTTGCTCGGGGTGTTAAATATTTCTCATCCCAATTCATAAATCAAAATGTTATATTATCAGTCACATGGTCTGAGCTTTTCCCGCTCTTGCAGAGTATAATTTTGGACATGATTTCTATAACAAGAATACGATACATTTGACAAAGAATTGATTGGAAGAAACGTTTCAATCATGAATTCTCAAACACACACATACTAAACAAGAATAGCAATTCTTAAACTATTCAATAATTATTCAAAATACATACACAATACGTTATTTAAACATGATAGTTAAACCGTGTGGGTTCATACATAATGGAGTTATCAATCCCAACAATTTGGAAAATTTTTTTTTTAAAGTTGCTCACAACAAGTCCTTTTAGTGTCATTTAGGTGCATGGAAAGGCAGTTTCTGTGCCATTATGTGAATGTATGAAGACCAGAGATCAAGATGTCTGTAAGGAATCTCAGTCTGTTCTTTGTCTCCTAGGTGGGGGAGTCAATCCAAAGAGCTTGTGATTGCTATCACTGGTTACCATGTGATGGTCACGCTGTGCATCTCTTTGACCATTAATCTTGGTTACTTGCACCAAATTTGACAATCTCCTTCCTGAGTTGGAATTGTCAGTAAGTGTTCTTTTTTTTAAATGCTGTGAGCTACTCAAAGCTGCTGGTTGGTTCCGGCTTGTGGGGCCAGGATCTGATTTACGACATCCTGTGTCTTGGGCCTCTGTGGAATTTGTCTCCTCATGTTTCAACCATGTTTTGACCAAATCTGAGATTGTCTGATTCGGTCTGATACCCAACACTATGTAACCATGGTTCCCTGAGTAGGAAACAAGACATTGTGTCCTCTAGGTTTCCTGCCATGCTTCGGACGCAAGCTTCACACTGCATCTAAACCAACAACATGCCTTTTAGATCCTGTACCCACTAAATTACTGCAAGTGTTGTTTACCTGTAGCAGAAGAACCGCTTCTCAATATTATTAACTCGTCGTTGCCTTTAGGTCACGTCCCAAAAACATTCAAGCAGGCGGCCATTAAGCCTCTTATTAAGAAACCACAAATAGATCCTAGTGAACTGGCAAATTACAGACCCATCTCAAATCTTCCTTTTATGTCTAAAATTTTAGAAAAAGTTGTGTCTGCTCAATTGTGCTCCTTCCTGCAAAAAAATTATCTCTATGAAGAATTTCAGTCAGGTTTCAGGCCCCACCATAGCACAGAAACTGCACATTGTTAAAATTACAAATGACTTGCGTTTCTTGCGTCAGACCAAGGCTGTGTCTCATTGCAAGTTTTACTTGATCTTAGTGCTGCATTCGATACGATAGATCATGACATACTCATAGATCGATTACCAAACTATACAGGTATTCAAGGGCAGGCTTTAAGATGGTTTAGATCCTACCTGTCCGATTGCTACCATTTTGTTCATTTAAGTGGGGAGCCATCTCAATTATCACCAGTAAAATATGGAGTACCACAAGGATCTGTCCTAGGTCCTCTGCTATTTTCGATATACATGTTGCCCCTTGGTAATATTATTAGAAAATATGGGATTATTTTCCATTGTTATGCTGATGATACTCAACTATACTGTATATTTCAACAAGACCAGATGAAACTCCTAAATTATCTAAGCTAACAGAGTGTGTTAAAAATGTAAAAGATTGGATGACCAATAATTTTCTCCTATTAAATTCGGATAAGACAGAGATATTACTTATTGGACCAAAAGACAGTACGCAGGATCTCTTGGATTACAATTTGCAACTAGACGGATGTACGGTTACTTCCTCTACCGTCAAACATCTGGGTGTTATATTAGATAGCAACTTGTCTTTTGAAAATCATTTTATAATCATGTTACAAAAACAGCATTCTTCCATCTTAGAAACATTGCCAAGTTACGAAACATGTTACCTGTTTCTGATGCAGAAAAGCTAGTTCATGCATTCATGACCTCTAGACTGGACTATTGTAATGCACTGCTAGGTGGTTGTCCTGCATCTTCAGTAAACAAGCTACAGGTAGTCCAAAATGCAGCGGCTAGAGTCCTTACCAGGTCAAGAAAATATGATCATATTACCCCAATTTTACAGTCTCTGCACTGGCTACCTATTAAATTCCATATCAGTTACAAATATTATTACTTGCCTATAAGGCCCTTAATGGGTTAGCTCCTGCGTACCTAACTAGTCTTCTACCACGCTACAATCCATCACGCTCCCTAAGGTCGCAAAACTCTGGACTTTTGGTAGTACCTAGGATAGCAAAGTCCACTAAAGGAGGTAGAGCTTTTTCACATTTGGCTCTCAAACTCTGGAATAGCCTTCCTGATAACGTTCGGGGTTCAGACACACTCTCTCTGTTTAAATCTAGATTAAAGACACATCTCTTTGGCCAAGCATTCAAATAATGCATCTCATAATCTTTTACTGCAGTTATATCTAATCAAATGCACATTATTATTCGTTAGTTTGGGTTAAACAAATCATTTTTGCTTGGTTGGAACAGCAGCTACGCTAATTATGTTTGTATTTGTTTCTCTGTTTTTTGCCACGGCATTGACATCCCGTGGTAACTAGGATTTACACAAGCTTCAGTCTGGATCCAGAACACCTGAGAAGAGATGATGCCAACCCCTCAGAGGACCTCAGATGATGCCAACCCTGAAACAACTTACAGAACTACCACATTTTGCTATAAGTTTGATTGCATCATATAATAATTGCTGTTAATATTATTCATCGTCTGTTTTATTACGTCTTATATTGATTTTTCCGTACTGCTGGTTCGTCTGGTCAGAGGAGAACTGGCCCCCCGACTGAGCCTGGTTTCTCAATTTCTGTCACCGATAGAGTTTTGGTTCCTTGCCGCTGTCGCCCCTGGCTTGCTTAGTTGGGGACACTTCATTTCCAGCGTTATCGTTGACATGATTGCAAAGATATTATTTAAACTGAGCTGGATGTTGACATCACTGAATTCAATGATGAACTGTCTTTAACTGAAAAATTTGTGTTTACTATTGTCATTTTGCATTATTGACACTATTTTCCTAATTAATGCTGTTCAGTTGCTTTGACACAATCTGTATTGTTAAAAGCGCTATATAAATAAAGGTGACTTGACTTGACTTCAAGTGGATGATGTGTTCTCCCGGCGCCTATTTATACTATAGTCGCACCGGTAGTGACGTCATGGCGGTCGCCGGCCAAACAAGTTGGTGTTTTTTCAATGTATGCTTCAGACACGGGCCACGATGAGGCGTTCCCCATAGCGACCCCAAGAGTACGCAGTGTCTTGTTCCCTACTCAGGGAACCATGGTTACATAAGTAACCTGAGACGTTTTTCTGAATTGCTAAAACACATTTCTTGAAACCATCACTCATTTTCTCAAAACCTTAAACACAAATCTAAATGATATAAATACTCAAACTAAATTCACGAAACCTCTGACTTTTCAATCACTGCAAAACCATTTCACTTGCACTCAAAATCAAACGGTACTCTCAGATCACACACACAAGTTAATAAAATAAACACTACAGAGCAATCATTAGACACCAGAGAAAAATGGAGAACACAGCATCCAGAACATTACAGAAAAAAGTATATTGTATTGAGTAAACTATTTTGCAATTCTGTAAAAATGTATAGTAATTGCAACTGAGTAAGGTGAATATATTGTATAGGCCTACTGTATGTACTGCAAGAATAGTATTGTGCCGAATATTGAATAGTACTGAATGTTTGTATATATTCAGCACTTGGATACTGCAAAAAGGCTGCAGTCCAACTGCAAATGCCAAAAAGGTCAAGTAAAACTCTAAATGAATAGCATGTTACTGTACACTCAAATACTCTAAGTCGTGCAATTGTAAAATCAGAGTCAATGAGTGATTCATTCTGTCTCAGTATCATGTGTTTGTGCTTGAGTCCGGCCTGAGGGCTTTGTCCACATCACAAATAATGTTGTCTTTTTTGATAGACAAAGAGAAAAAACCCTCTGGTCTGACAGATCCAGCATTGATAATGTAGCCAGGTAAGGTATAGCCCAGGTATGACTGGCTGATGTCATGCCAGCCTGTGAACCTATCAGTGTCCCTACTCCTTTGTGATTGGTTAACATTGTTTAAATCCTATGAACCTATCAGTGTTGGCATTTGATAATATAAAAAGGGAAGGGTTTGATTACTCAGGATACATCATCCTTGGTATTAGACCAGGGGTGTCAAACTTAATTCCTAGAGGGCCGGTGCCCTGCAGAGTTTTGTTTCAACCCTGCTCCAACACACATATCACGTAGTTTTTAAATAAGCCTAAAGGACTTGATTAGTTGGATCAGGTGTGTTTAATTAGGGTTGAATCTAAATTCTGCAGGGCTCCGGCCCTCCAGGAATTGAGTTTGACACCCCTGTACTAGACCTTTGTGGTAGTATGTCATTATGAACAAGGGATGGGGCTTGGTGCGTCCTCTTGTTGTGTTTTAGCAATTAAGCCTTTTTCAGGTTAGTCTCACAGTTATAAAAAGGGTTGTTTTGTTTACATAAGGAGAGGCTTTATTTGTTGTCTTCTTTTGGTCACCAGCATACTAGTGGCCGTGGTCTTGCGCTACCATGCATTTTGCTACATGGTAAATCTCTCTCGGTATGTATGACGGGAGCTTGTCATGTATTTTAATGAGTGTAATATTGTAGATAATCTTTGTTTTATGTTCAGCAGGTGTAACTGCACATCCAGGGGTTTCCAGTAACTTGGTTGGAGACGAATATGCATCAGTGATGTGACTGCACTGCTGCTTTGTTTTTAGTGTTTGGGTGACCGTTTTAACTTTGTCTGTCTTGGTCTTATTTTGGTTAACTTGGTTTGTATGGGTTTTCTTTTATTCATCCATGAGCAGCCATTCATTAATGTGTGTGTGTGTGTTGTTGCAGGGAGACAAGAATTGTCCAGGTCAGCCATTTTGTTCCTCTCTTTGGTGCAGACGATGCTCGTTTTTTTTTCTTTTTCTTTGTGCAAGTAGTTGTCGAATCTGTGTATGTGGACTCCTTTTGGAGTAGATTGTTCTGTTGTGGTATGAAAGTGAGTTTTGTATTTTTGACTGTGTCTTGAAGTTTGTACCAGTTAACCATGTTATCATTTAGGAGTAGAAACTTTTAAAGCTGGGGTTGCAGTCTTTTAGCATGTCCACATGGAGTGCGGTGCTTAACCAATTGTATTGCTTTCACAACTGTGGTGTGGGGATGGTGTGAGTTGAAAATCCAAAAGGACCCCGCTGACCATTTCTCTCCTACTGGTCATTTTTGTAACTGGTAGATTTGTGTATTTGATTTTGATTAAGATTCTGTATTTATAAAAAACAACAACCTATGTGTTAAACTAATGTTTAATTTGTGTAAATAAATGGCTTAATTTTTATACTTCGTCTATGTCTCCATGCTCACCCTGCCTTTGGCAACAGACCTGTGTGCCCTTCTACAGGGTTATGTCCCGGTATATTCTGGGTGGGGTAGTCAGTTATAGGATTTCTGTCCATTGTTTTTGGTAATTTCCCTACCTGACCACTTATTGCCACAATAACACTCTCTAAACCTTACTCTTTCTCTCCTCATCCTCTTCCTCCAATTCTTACTTATACTCTTCCTCCTCTCCTTCTCAGATTGTTTCCATCTATTGTTCGTATCATCATTCACTCACCTGTGCCACTTTTGCACTCTGAACTGACAAATATTTTGTACAGCTTATTTGATCACATCATTAGAAACAAGTGTGAACAATTTTGAATCATTGTGTGTAAACGATGACAACTGTGCTTTAGTTGTTTAACTTTTGCCGATTGTGGTTAGCATTTTGCAGCACGAATGCATCACAGTGTGATAAGTGTTTAAGTAAATGAGAATGTGTTTAGAGTTTTGCAAAAAGATTTGCAAATATAGCCTAACTGCCTGAACATGTTTAAGGTTAAGCAGAAAGAGTGCTTTATTTGACAAATTGGTTTAAGCTAGTGAGAATTTGGTTCAGAGAATGGGGTTTAGTGTTTTAGCAATGCAAGAAAAACTGTAATAGGAAGGTACCTGGCACAGACTTTTGGAGGTACCTCTATCTCCCCCTTGAGTACACTGCAACAAATTTTATTTTAACATGTATTTTTGTCTAATTTTAGTTTAAAAATAAATTCAGAAGCGACAGCATATAGATGCATATATTCAACATAGACTCTAAATGTAATATCTTATTTAGCATTGCTTTGCAATTGCAAGTAAATTTGATTAAGCATTTTTGATATTTTTACTGAAAGACAAGTCGAAAACTAAGAAATAATTTTTCTCCAATTACTGAGGTTTGTTACAGGACGTTAAGTATGTTCTATATTTCCTTGCAATGCATTGAACAAGTATTCAAATTGACATTCTTTTTTGCATGCTAACTTTTGAATTAAAAGTTTTTTATTAGCATACAGAAGCTTTTGCACCCTATTCTGTGGCATGCATTATAAATGGACACTTTACAGTTTCAGCATTCATCTTTGCTATATTGTGCTGTTCATCAGCTGAGTTTGTAAGAGGCTGGCTGGATGGATCATAGAACAGAACAAGAACTTTTGAACAACATCAGCACTGACAAAGCAAACGTCTATTTATCAGTTTCTATTTCGCTTATCAGCTCTCGGCGCCATTCATTGAGGTTGTTTTAAGTCACCTTCACCTTCTGACATAAGATACACTTGAGCAGGAGACATAACATCCCTCTGTTCAATTTACAGCTTCCTGTTAATGAATCCAAGCAGTCATTCGCTGGACAAGCTGAAGACTCTATAGAAGTTTTAGGTGCTCTCTGGTTAGCTAATGGTGTTCGTAGAGTACTATTCATTCACTGCTTTCTTGGCCTTGCACCATCTTGTCAATTTGGCTGAGGATTGTCTCCCACTTTCAAACAAAATCAAAAGGCCTAAAAGCCAAGTGGTTTGTTAGCTGTATGTCGAAGTGATACTACAATGCACCCCTCATTTAGATGGTCAAGGAATCTGACACAAAGCATGCACAAAGCCCGTGTAAGCGTTAGAGCTTCCCGGTTTGGCTCGCTCTCCGCACCCTTAGCTCTCTTCATGCTGCTCCAAATGAATGGACGGCTCTGATGTGATCTGTGCTGTTAGCTGGGAAATGTGGATGCAGAATGGCCATTATAAGAGTGAAGAACTGTAGAAAGAAAGAAGAGAGAGATGAATCTAGTCTGCTTGCATTGAAAGATGAACTTATTATGAATAATGCCTCTACTTTTCCATCCAATTCCCAATTCCATCTCTCAGCCCATTGTCACAGTCGCCCCATTACTGCTTCAGTTTTCATCCCTGAATTCGATATTGGGGAATTGATCTCATATTTATTTAAAATAAGATTGTCTTTTATTAAAACAGATTTATTTTCTCTCCAGCCGGATCCAATGAGATAAAAGGAAATTATTGAGAAAGTCCAATGTGTTCATTCACAACCTCATTTGAGTAATAAAATAACACTTTTAACCCATAAAGTATTAGTTAGGATGTTTTCTTTCATCCTAATCATTCTAATTCTTGTTAGCATGTGTATGAATGTTTAGAAGCTGTGTATTCTGAGAGATGTCATGTTCAGGGTTATTAACTAAAACTACTTAAAATAAAATAAATGCTAACTGAAATAAAATATAATCGTATTGAAATCTATTATATATTTAAAAATATATTATTTCAGCTAGTGCCGTGTTTGTTATATTCATATTTATTTTGTTTAGCTAATGTTCTCTTTCAATTTTCTTTTTCTCGATATACCGCTTCTGTGTGCATCTTTTCATACAATTATATAAACCCATCTGCTGAAATATCTGATGACTCGTGACTGAGTCCAGATAGGTGATATGAAGTGCTACAAGATGGCTGATAGCACTGTAGCCATTTATCTCACTCTCATTTTAATTCTTGCTTATGCTTCATTCCTCTGTTTTTCTTTTCCCTACTACTTTGCATGATGAAGAAATCCCAGTGTGGCATAATGTAAGACATAATCACTTTATCTGGAGCTGGTTTCAGACAAGAACATGTCCACTTTCCTCTGTCATTTCAAGGACAGCTGGCACAGCTCCAAAAGATAATTTTACACCAGAGAATAGAGGAGAGGGAGAGAGAGAGAGAAAAAGAGAGAGTTGCATGTATGCAGCCCTGCCAATCAGTTCAGCTTCTCTTTTACATGCCATAAAGAGCAGCACATCAACACAGATTCCTACGCCAGCCATCTCTGTTCCTAATGGATGTGTTTGTGAGGAAATGAATAGCTCTTCTTTTCCATTAAGTGTATTGGAGGAATTAGTAGTTTGAGCATAGCCACTGCAAACCATGTTATATAAAAGTTCCATCTCTAATGCATTTAACTTTCCCCTCCTCTTTCCTCACCATCGGACGGGAATAATTTTTAACAGATGAGGCCTAAACTTCGGAGAGAGCCAGATGTCATGCTTTCTGGAATTTACATTTCTGGTTCTAGTTCAACTGTCTGAAACTGGAGTCAACAGCCAAGTGAAGCACTCTCTCTCTCTCTCCCTCTAGTTTTTCGTACGTCTGAACAATTATACGATTTTTCTTTGTCCTCCAGATGGTTGATGGGTTTTTCATTGCCACTGAACTGTCTCAGCTTTGTTTAATGACAGCGCAGATGTTATTGCTCCATTCTGTAACTCATCTCTATTGTCTTGTTTTCTTCATTTTAGTGCTGTCATCGCTGTGTGCTAAAACATTGTAGTCATCTCTGTAGTTAGAATATATGTTCACTGCCTCAATTTGAAGAGATGGTTTACTCTGTTATAATTTACTCACCCTCATGTCATTACAAACCTGTAGGGCTTGCTGTGAAGCACAAAAGAAGACATGTTGAAGACTGCACTGGCCATTCTTTTACCATATAATGAAAGCTCAATTCATGTGCTGATTATATTTGAATTATTTTTTTAACTTTCTAAAGGGACTGCATTTGAATGGATGCAGATAATGAAAGGAAACATTCTGTATAAACTAATATAGGTTTTCCAGATATACTGTAGAAGCTAATCTCACAGTTTAGGCCAGAAAAATCTATGGTGTGAAAGATTCAGAAGTTCTAACTGATCTAACAAATCACTAACAGTTCAGATGCTGTCCTCAATTCCCCACTTGTTTATCAAAAGTTACATTGTTCTCTCCCAGTGCTACAAAAAAACTATGCTAATAGTTCTCCTTACAAACTGGGTCACCTTCATCCGTCAGTAAGCATACCTCTCAGTCACACTTATAGAGATCAGTACCTCTCCGCACTGAGTGTGCAGGGCAGGACTGTCAGCGACATCTGACAGATGCAGCATTTCGTCGCGCAGATGCGACACGTCGCGTGGTTTTCACCGTGTGATCAAAGCCACATGATGAGTTCTGGTGTCAGGCCGCAGTGTCCCATGGTCTCTACAGTGAGACAGGAGGAGTGCAGGGAGTTTTTTGTGCCATCACATTTTGCCTGTCAGGCTGATGCTTCGGATTGATTCACTGTACGATGCGTTTGGCACTATTGATGCTTTATTAAGCTTGTCGGGAGTTTCTAGGAAGCCCTGTTAGAGTGTGGGTGGAGATGCTGAGGAATGTTGGCTCCCATTAGTGACTAAGACCACCATGAGACTGTCACATCAGATCATCAGCTAAAACAGCTAAAACATGTCCCACCTCACTAGCAGCAGCGACAGTGTCTGGATAATGTGGAAGGCAGTCATTTGTAAGAATCAGACTGATGATGCCTACAGTAATTTACTTGCAGGACGTACTGAACTTTTCATTGTGTGCTTTGCTAATGATCATTATGAACAGCTGTATAAATATGGCTTGGAAAATAACTGAGTGTTGATATGAAGAATACAATGTCAACTCTAAAGTCTCAATGTCAACTCTAAAATAAGTGATTTTTTTTTTACTAAGTGAGATAAACTAGCTTAATACCGCATTGTTAACTCATTTTAATGTATTTTAAAATATAATTAAATCCCAGAAAATGTATGCTACTGTTCAAAAGGTCGGCCGTCCAGGACCGAGTTTGGTGACCCCTGCCTTAAATGATCAAAAGTGACAGTAAAGACATTTTTAATGTTACAAGAATTTCTGTCAAATAAATATTGTTCTTTTGAGATTTCTATTCATCTAAGTATCCTGAAAAAAAAATGGTTTTCACATTATTATTAAGTTTTTTTTTTTTTGAGAAGTAAATCAGCATATTAGAATGATTTCTGAAGGATCATGTGACACTGCAGACTGAAGTAATGGCTGTTAAAAAAATCTGTTTGCCATCACATGAATACTTTTTTTTTTTAAATATTAAAATAGAAAACGGTTCTGTTAAATTGTTATAATATTTTACATTATTATTGTTTTACTGTATTTTGATTAATAAATGCAGCAATGGTGAGCAAAATAGACTTTTCAAAAACCTTACCAACACCAATGGTATCAGAAAAATATATTGGTAAATATTAAATACATTTATGTATTTAATATTTATTAAAAAAATGTCTTGTAGATTTTCACATATTCATATATTATAAATAGTATAAATAGTATGAATCCAAAATGTACATTTAAAAAATCATCAATACATTGCATATTTGGAGACAAAATTGTAAGTCTCTTTGGCTACATTCATGTCCACAGACATAAAATCTGTCTTCATTAGAAAATTATTCATGCGTATATAGTAAATAATGTTTTAGAATTCTGAAAATGCAAAATGTTTTCTGTTACTCAATAGTAGCCTATTTTAATTATTTTTATATATCTTTATGTAAGTAGTGTTTGTGTATATTTATATCTGCATTTGGAAAGCTACAGTATGAAGTCTGTGTGTGTTTTCTCTGCGATAGTTGTCTACAGGCAAGCTGAGATGCCTGAGATGCCAGAGGTGGCACTAAGGACCCTTAGAGCTCAGGCAGAAGAGAAGGAGGCCGAGCAGTCACGGTTAAAGGTAAAAGTAATCTGTCACCAGATCTGTCAGCTCTGACTTCACTTCTAACAGCGTTAAATGGGGGGATCTGATCTCTGTCTGATCTCTTAACTGTATCTGTAACTGATATATTTTTTTACTTTATTTATTTAATTTTTAAATCCTAAATTATATGTTTGCTTTGAGATATGCCAGCAAACTTGAAAAACTGATTTTTTTTCCCCACAGTGGTTATCAGGTGAATGTCTCGACATTCAATAAATATGTTTACACTGCCACACACATCCTGATGATATCAGTCAATTTTGCCTTTGCATTTTTGCATTCTGCTGTCACATCAGGAAGGTGGCAGACACGTATGATAGTGATTTCACCCCGTAGCTCACTTGTAATTGGTTAAACTTATTGTATTACATCTCACCCCATGTTACAGCACTCCCTGGTTCCTGTGTGCACATGCAAAAGAGTTAATGAGCCGCAAGGTCACGGTGCTGCCCTCTATGGGGCCATCCTTCATGTCGCCTTCACCGTTTCTCGCCTTCTCTGATTGGCTGGGAGGATTCATGAGGCTTGTTTTACATTTCATCACTGTTAATGTACCAAGAGTAAATGAACTTCTCTTTTTTCACTTGTTTTATCACTCAGGCCATCCACAGTCACTCTTCTAATCAGCAAGCACTTCTTAATCAGCTATGAGGTCATCTGGAGGTGGACGAGTGAGTACCCAATTCTGATACATAGACGTTGGTCACGTATGCCTTTTACATCAATGTACATAAAACACTTCACTCATTCCTTCAGTTTCAGTTAACAAGCTATTATTCAGTCTGACCCTGCCCTCTCTTAAAGGAATAGTTTACACCCCCAAAAATGAAAGTCTGTCATCTTTTACTCACACTCATGTAATTTCAAACCTATATGACTTATGTGGTAAGTACTGTATTAGTAGCTTCGGTCTGGATGAGCGATGTCAGGATGAGAAATGTCACATAATGTGTTTTATAGCTTGAATAAACATGGGTTGCGTAAGTCTAGTAAATTTTAGCGATTTAAAAGCTTTTTAATACTTTCTGAGCAAGTATAATAACATAAAATAAAGATAAAATGTCTTTCAATAAAAAAAAATTAAACAGTTAATATATGTATATAATCATATATCCAATGGTTATATATATAGATATATTAGATATATATATATACATACATATATAGATATATATATATAATATATATAGACTTACTCATATAATATTATATATATATATATATATATATATATTATATATCTTAATAGATAGATAATATGCCATTGCATATATCGTGAGCGAATTAATGGTTCTATGAAGTACCTTTAACATCAATGGAAAATTTCCAATGCAAAAAGGTTCTTTAGAGTGGAAACAATTCTTTAGATGATTAAAATGTTCTTCACACAAATAAAATTATGACATCCCCATCTGTCTGTCCATCAAAAAAAGAAGCCACATTCATAAATAATGACCAGCCGTTGCTCCGGAGGAAATAAAGACCATTAAAAATTCCAAACTAATACTTCCCAGCCTCTGTCAAGCATCATTAATCAATGACAGCTCCTCTGTTCGTTTCATTAAGAGAATAGAAGGTTAAAAGGAGTGATGTGATGAGATAGAAAACCTGCCTCCAGCCATGACCCACCTAAAGCCTGACCCTTCATTAGGACTCATGAACTGCCCTCTCTGCATACTTAATGGCCTGCCTTGGTTTGTGTTCAAACCCCACTCGTTTGCTTTTGCGTTTCAGATGCAGCGCCTGCTGTCAGTCAGTTTAATGATGTAGTTTGACGGCTAGATGAATAGTTCCCTTGTCTATTTGAACAATTACCAAAACCGTATTAATATAAATCTTTCGATCCAATGTGGATAAAGGCATATATAATAATCTAAATTGAGCCGATAAGGGCGGTTGAAGGAGATGCCTGCCTTTCTTTTTTTACATTTTCTTTTTAAATACTTGTGGTTCACATAAACAGCTTGTATGCATGTGTATACGTGAGCTGAGATAAGTCACATTATTTGCATGGGTTTCAGTCTTGGACTCATATATCAGTATAATATCATAATAAAATCTCAATCCTGCCACTTCCATAAGAGCGCTGGGAAGGCAGTCAGCATGACGTGAGGTTGTTATTAGATGTCTTTAAGGCTTGTCCTGTTGTCAGACTATATATCCAGAGATTTATTAATTTTTTTTATATCTATGCAAATGAAAACTCCTATATTTGAGTACCGCCTTGAATTAGCTGCTAAAATTAGCATCTAATCGACACCTTTATTGGAGCCAGTGCATTATGGATGAGACACTCAGGGTGTCCAGATCTGACCGTATACGTTGGTCTCCTAGTGGTCAACACTAAGGGGTCTCAGCTGGCCTATTCAAAACAAGGGCAGCTGGTGTACTCCGAAATTACACTTTGCATTGTTTTATATTGGAAATTCTTGGAAAACAAAACAATTACTGCACAAATAATAGAATCATGCAAATACGATGTCACTGCAACACATGTAGAAATGCCTTGTTGAAAAATATCCCGCGTAAATATGTTGAAATGGACAAATTGCTACATCCCTTAATGGTATTTGTGAAACGTGAAGTTTATAAAGACGCCGATTAGAGTGACAGCATGTGTTAGGGAACCGTTCCAAAAGAGACGGCTGTGTATGAAAGCTCATCTCGTCTCTCGCCCTCCCCTAACAGCTGCCACCATCGGCACACGCCTGCAACAATTTGTCAACAGTCAGCAAAACACTAAATCAAGCCGCAATTATCTGCTCTTAATTAGCAAACGGAAAACGATTACAAGCGTGGATTACTCCAAACACAACACCAGATGCTCTGACACCAGAAGGCATCAGCCGCCCAATAATCCAGTCAAGTTGTCAACAGATCACAGGCTAATTAGTGAAATTACAGGGCCGCTGATTAGGATTTGGAAATGGAGAGGCATGTGGTGAGGTTTAGTGGCTTCAGTCAGGATGAGCCACCATCATGGATGAGAAGTGTCAACTATAGTGTTTTATATCTTGAATAATGGGTTGTGTGAAAGTCTAGTGAATTTTAGCCTTTAAAGGGGTCCTATTATGCTTTTTCACTTTTTGAATTTTAGTCAGTGTGTAGTGTGTATGTTTGGCATAAAAAGATCTACAAAGTTGCAAATCTCAAAGTCCACTCCAAAGGGAGATATTTTGTTTTAATAAAAAAATCCCTTTTCAAGAACAACAACGAACGGCTCGTTTGGACTACAGCGTTTGTGATGTCACAAAGCGGCCCATTAGAATATCATTAAAATAATTCCAGCCTATGGAAATTTGAATGGTTGGGGGGTGGGGAGGGGCGAGGTCATGTTTAGAACACTTGGTTGAGTGCATCAGACAAGACGACGAAGAAGAAGAAGTGCTGCTGTAGCGTCAAGTTTTCACAATGTTGAAGAAACACTGTTTTTTTTACTCTGTGTCTTTTGAATTTCCTTTGCAGCAGATGTTTTCTATACCTCACTGAGCATTTTAACTCAGTTATTACACATGCACCTGAATAATCATGTATGTAAATATGTATGTTACAATTATGAAAACGTTTTTATAAATTGCTGAAGTAAAATTGGATTTATAAAACGGATGGTTCCGGTCCTTGATTCTGATTGGTTTGAAGCCGTTGTAAATTACTCTACAAACATACAACTTTGTTTACAGTTGTGTGTTACTCAGCAACCACTTTGTTGCTCCCACAGCTGATTCTGAGGAACTACATTATTTGGTGGAAGAATAATGTTGTTATTAATGTCATTACACTTGATTTGCTCTGTTTTATTTTGTGAAACCTTACTACGTATATGTGAATAACTGTTTTATAAAAGCAATAATCCCCGTGAAGCGGTGGTTTACAGTGAATTTATAACAGCTGCCTAACATCGCCCCTTAGCTGTTATAAATTCACTATAAACAACGCTTCTTGGGGCTTATTGCTTTATGATGTAATCTAATAAATTACACTCAATTATGAGACATGGTAGAAATAAATTCAACTGTAGACAGTTCACTGCAATCATTTATAATTGAGAATTAAAGAACAATAACATAATACATATTACTGTTGCACTTATCTGATCATAGTAAATGCAGTTATTTTTCAGCGAGTGGGGTGTGCCCGAAGTGTGACTCCGTAGTAGAAGCACGCAAAACAAATACATTTGCTAGTGGTAGCCTGTTACATTACGGTACATAAGATTTAACTTACCACATAAACAGAGTTAGGAGAGTTGACTGAGGACGATGCCGAATGATTTGCAGATCCTCAGTACCACAGACAAACATATAATCTTGTAAAATGTGTGGTAAGTACTGCAGCTCCATAGTAACCAGAGTACTGGATCCCAGACCAATACAATTAGTGTGCCTCCTCTGTTTTAAAACCCACGAGCCGCCACTGGTTCCCACTAGATTGCTTTGTTATAATTTGTAAAAGTTGTACCCGCCAACTGGCGACTGACACTGTTACATGGACTCGCCAATGCTGATTTTTACTCGCATTTGGCGCTTGGCGAGTGTTAATTTTAAGGTCCCTGTTTATAATATATATAGATATAAAATCTAACACTGTATTTATTTATAGGTGGTGTATTACCTTAACATTGTTGGTTTTCCAAATAGGTGGGCCAGCTGGCCCTGGTCCGACAAAGAAACAGTTTTCTTGGGCCTGTATACTTTTTCCTACTTACTAAATGAACATATTTTGTGCTTTGTTGTGTAGCCACTATTCAGCCACAATTTGACTTTCAAAAAGAAAACAAACTCTAGACAATTAGCTTGTGTAAAAAGGTGCTAAACAGCTATAATATCTCTCATCATTGCATATACTGTCTATATAGCAGGCATGTTATGATAATGCGGTTATTAAATTTTCTGTTACGCAATTACTCACCAAAGATGCCCCAGTTTCTGGGTGCATTGTTTGCTCCATGAAGTACTTACGCAACTTTACTTGTGCCAAAGAAAAAGGTTGCCTAGACAACTATTTGACAAGATAGAACCAGAGGGATCTTTGCAGGCTCACTTGTTTATTAATGGTTGGCACGCAAAGCCAGGAAGACGTCGATTAACTTGGCTTTCCAAATGCTTCGCTGTCCTAAAAAACAGCTCAGACCTTACACTGTAATACCAGAATTAACGCAAACTCCTTCCCATTCCAGAGCCAAAGAAGAAGCATGAGAAGGTACAATTATTACTTTATACATGAACCTCATATAGATAAAATATGTCGTGCAGAAATTTCAGATCTTTAAATATTTTGTGCTGTGTGAAAACTTTGGAGCAGGCAATCTATTAACGGTCTTTCTAATTCTTGTCTGAAAATCAGCACAATGTTGTTTTTTGCTTGCTTTTTTGCGCGTTTTCTTTTAACCCTTCTTTTTTTGTTCCCTAGACATATCAATGTGTGTCTAGTAAAATGGGGTCTCATTACTGTGGGACATGGCAAGGCCTGTGTTATTGCAATCTTTATTAAGAAAATCTCTAGATACGGGTGTTTTTTTTTCCCGGGTCATCGACCGTGGTCTTTAATATCATTGATTAATGCAGTCGATGAAAATTACCAGACAACATTTGTTAAAGAGGACTGTTATGTTTTGTCAAACAGAATCTTATTCTTAAAAAAAAAAAAAATCATAATTGGCATCTTGCATCTGGGCTTTCTTCCTTTCCTCCTTCTCGTTTTTGTAAGTTTTTATCACTAATAGGATATAAAGTTTGTGTGGGGGATATGGAATTCATTAGAGATGAATATGCAACTCAAGCATGATGGTCCCATTCCTGTTCATTGCTCTTTACTAAGATAAGATGAGACTTGGGTTACTCAGTACAAGGACATTAAGAGTACTTTAATAGGCAATGTAGGCCGAGCTTTACAATGGCATTCATAAAACACAAAAGTATTTAAAAAGTTGCATGCTAATGCGGCCCTTCACTGTACAAGATCATTTGGGCATAAAATGGGCTGTTTGGAAGTCTGGAAGAGAAGGTTATGTTATGCTCAGTGTTCTGTAGACGATTAATTAGATGGCCAACTCCTTTCAAAAGATTCAGAGACAACAGAAAGATGTCATGTTTAAAGCATTTTAATGGATAGTACGTTCTTTGCGAGACTCAAGCCCAAACAGTTTTCAGTGTTATTAGGCCTCTTATGAAATCTCCATGTTTATAAGTGGTGCTTGCTTAGGCAAGCATCACTATTATTATTGCTCATACAACTCCTTTTTTTGTTCTGTGGACTTGAGTGGTACCTTAAATCATGCATCACAACTTGTGATGTTCTAAGTGATCACACCTACGATTGTTTACCTGGTAGACAACAAAACTGAAGAAAAATCGTATAAACTTGCAGATTATCATAGAGACTTGGCGATAGGCTCATTTTGGGCTTAAGGTATATTCAGCAAAATTCTGTGGACAAAATGGTCCGTTGTTTTTCACAGCTCACACGTCGTGCAGCTTTCTCTTGGTCAGCACCAACAGAACTATATTTCTTCTGTCATGTCGACTTTTCCTAAACAGGGTCTTGTTATGAGAATAACGCTTTTAGTCTGAAAGCCATAACAAAGCTGTGTTTTCCTCTTCAGCAATGCATTTGATGGCCCCATTGGCTTCATTTCTCTCTCATGTACGGGAGTCAGCATGATAGTCTGGTTGCCTGTAACTTCAGTCAAATTGAAGATGTTCCATCAAAGCTGAAATCCAATATGAAGGCCGTTAGAGTTCGCAGACAGGTATGTTGCAAAGGCCTCGGAGCTCTTTAGGATGATGATGGTAATGCGGATGTGTAGGTTGCTCTGGTGCACATGTAACTAAATCCATTTCCCTTGCGAACAGTTGATAGCACAGCTGAGCACTTTAGCAATGCCATTTCGCTCTTAATGCCAAACTGCAGTTCAAAAATCTTTAAAGGCAGTAGATGAAACTCCTTTTTCACAAAGAAACTCTCTCAGTCTTCCTGACAAAGCCCATACGACCCAGCATGAGAGCTGTTCCTGTCTTAACTAGCAGGTGAAGTCACTCGGCCCGCTGTGAGTCCAGCCATCAGAGCAGCAAGATCTGATGCTCTTTCTGTTGTCTGATTTCAAATCCATAAAAGATCATCTACTTGAAAAAAATAAAAAAAACAGTTAAAAGCTGTTTCACTTCCTCATATAAATGGCCAATGCCCCAAAAAAAAAAAAAAAAAGAGAAGGAATCTTATCAGGAGTAAGTAAAAGTGTGACATTTCCCATTTAGGTTTCTCTTTTGATAAACATAAAATGTTTTTGTTCACCATGCTGAGATTTTTTTAATTAAAATAACATAGATTATTTTTACAATTTTCAATAAATTTAATCTTTTAATTTTGATATTTTATTTAATTGAGAGTAAAAATATTCGGGCATCTTATCTAAACAGGCTGTGTAAGTTGTATTAATAATTTATGCTCCTACTTAAATACATGTATACGTTGCAGTGTCATTTGTTAATGTTAATACCTTTTTATGCGTGGTTCATTTCAGAGTCTGAGAGTCAGAAATCTACGTTTATTTGAACGTTCCAACATGACGCGAATCCATATAAATAATAATATGATGAATGATGATAATAATATATTATGATCAAAATGATAATAATAATTTGTTTATATATTAAAAAAATAGTTGTAATATGTGTTGTTGTTATTAATTACCTGTTATAAAAATGACCTCCATGATAAAAAAAAAAAGAATACATAAACAAAAACGATATTTTTAATAATTATTTATCAGATTTTCAAGGTTTTTTAAAAAATTAATTCAGGAATGAAAATTGAGCAAAATGAGATCTGAGCCCAGTTTAAAGACAAGGAATATGTGACTTTCGAAATAAAACTGGTTTTATTTTTTTTATTTAAAAATAAATAAATAAACAGACAGACAAATAAATAACTAAATATTAAAAATAGAGCAAAATGAGATGATGAATATTGTGAATAAAAAAAATGGCTTCTTTATCAATTGGTTCACTTAAAGAGGTCTGACTTTGGTTCTCCTCATTGGAAGTTGTTGTAAGGGATCACCTGAATTTTCCCTTCTCCCTAAAGGCTATAACATCTTCCTGGTTGTTGTGTGATGCACTGTCTCAGCATCAGCTGATGTGTCTAATGAGGTCTGTGAAGTGCTCAGGTGAATCCGGTACTGTAGGACCCTTCATCTCTCCCCACTGCAGCCCTACCTCGAGTCCAGTGTCAGTGACTGATAACTGTGGACAGCTCTCAACAGAACAGGAGGTAATTACAGCAGCCAGAGTGAGAGAGAGTAGATAGAGGCAGAAAGGGATAGTGGAAGTAGGAGTCTTGTGAAATATTCTCATTACAGGTCACCACAGTAATTACCTGACACCTACAGATGGAGTTGCCTCTTAATCAAAAGAATGAATCATTACTGATATTGATTCAAACTAAGATGATTGAAGTAATGACCGCACTAAGTCTGTCCAAAAAAAAAAAAAAATCTCAGTCATTTTCAGCAACTTCCCCTAGCCGCCGTTCCTGTTCTAAATAATAATGGAATGTCTTACTTCATTCCAGTGTAATGGCAGGAAAATGAGCATGGCAGCTGCGACTAAATTGCCCCTGTCTAATCTGCATAGATTGCAGGGCAAGAATAAAGTCAGACAGGATTTGATTTCTAATTTCTGCACTCTCTATTCATAATAGCCCTTTCTACAACAACATCCTTTTATGAATAAAATGAGCTAGATTGAATGCAGTTACGACCAAAAATATCATACTGTTGACTGCCTAAGATCCATCAGTGTTTTTTCCCCCTGTTTTTACTTTAGTTATTAGGCCTGGAATTAAATTATAGTGTATATCCAATGACAGCACTGGCACTGGAGGCTTCTTGAAAACCAAAGTTCATACAAATCTATATCTTGTTAACTCACAACTTTTAATTGAACACAGCCTGTCAAAAATTCATGAGTAATTGGATGTCACCTTGATTTTTACCCCCTACTTAACAAAGAAATGAGTATTAGCCTGTTTCTTTGTGAGTGGCTGGTGTCATACAGATGTGAGACGTTCCCTGTGGTACACGAGGCCAATCTGTCTCCTCTCATTGCTTATTTCCACCTTAATGTGGAAAATGACACCTAACAAGGTTGGTTAGTCAGGGGAAAGACCTGTGCCTCTTTACAGACCTGGGTTAATATTTGAGAATGTCATTAGCTGTTATATAATTATGCAAAGCTGAGAAACATTCACTTGAACTCTTGAATGCAAAGTTAATTAGAAATTACTTAAGAAGGGTCATGGGGTAATTAATTAATATGCCTTGTGGGAGAAAGCGTAGAGTATAATCAGTTGTTTAGCATGTCATAAAAAGTATGAGCTGATCAAACCTGGTCCTGACTGAGTAGAATTATGCAGATGAGACCTACGTATTATTATACTTCACAAACCGCCAACCATTCACTGGTGGCCACTATATTGATTACTGTTAGATGGGCTTGTAATCACAGCGCTCCCAGGCCATTTGATTAGATGGATAATCTCTGGAGTGCAAATTAAGTTTGTGATGAGAGGCCATATTTCGATGGGCATAATCGCAGTGTGAGTATGATGCACCTGCAGTACCAACAGATTATTGTCTCAGATCTTTTGATGAGAAGAGGAGCATATATGTCTCATTATGTCTTTATGCAGCTGTCTCCTGTATCTATATAAGCATGCCTGAAGAATCATTTATAGAAATGTTAAAACTGGAAGAGTCTGGTTTTGTATTTTGTTGCTGTTGTTGCTGCTGCTGCTGCCAATGTTTATATGTTTTTTTAAATATATTTTTGCACATTTCAGCAATGTTTTTGTTGAAGCACATGAATTCATTATAGTTTTTATTCATGCAGTAAAACCCTGTTCTTAATTTGAGCTGTAAAGTTGTCAAAATCATAATTTTACACCACTTCCTTTGCTAGTGTCATTCCACATATCATATGAAAGTTACCGGGTACTCAAATTTGTCATTATAATGTCATGACATCAAAGTTGAAATATTGGATATAGGGTACCAATCAAAAGTTTGTGGTCATGAAATATATATATAAAATTTTTAAAAATATCTCTATATTATATAAAACAATATTTTATTTTTTTTATTCATATTTTATAAGGGGGGGGGGATTTGTTTAACTAAAAGTAAAGACTTTTACATTGTTGCAAAAAATTATAATTCAAATGTTCTTTGAATTTTCTTTTCATGAAATAATGACATGTTGTTTTCGTATATTTCCATCAAATAAATGGCCAGGACAATCATTTAATGCTCAAAAAATTGTATTATAAGAATTATATCAAAGTTAGGAATATTTCAAATTTATTTACTTAGTACACAGACTCTGTCTGAATCTTGAGTTCAGCGGCTCTGATCTGTACTGTTGTCACATGCTGGCATTATAACATGTTCTACTAGGATGGTTTATTGCCACTCAGAGTGCCATATCAAAGACTTGTTACTGTTGTCTATGAAGTGATTGTCTTGTCACGTTTGGAGGCTATTATTTGTTTAGTTTCATGGTTCACGCTGGAAATCGGCTGTAAATTAACAGCTCTAATCTCTTAAATTGGTCATTTTCATGTGAAAATTGCACCATTATATCATGTCTATGCTTTCATACCAAACAAAATACTAACAAGAAAACATATTATATATCCCATTTGCATTTTCAAAGCCTTATGTGTGAAACCAGCCATGAGAAATGTTCCTGTGGCATAATGGCTGCCGATTAATGGCTCCTAAATGTCATGCATGTTTACTCCGACATGTTTGGAACCGTTGTTCCCTCCAAGCGCTATGTCTAGCTATGAATGGCAAGTTTTGTCGGAGGTTGATCAACAACTCGATGAAGCGAAGCAGCAGTGTTGCAATTTTCATTAAGTGCCCCGTGCAGTTTTGTGGAGAATGATCAACACGTGCCACAAATATTCACAGGCAAGCGGCTGTGCTCCAGGCGGGCTGAGGCTTGTATAAATATTGCCTTGTTACCTTCAGTGTATTCTGACATGCATAAACACACTGTGTGCTTAATTAGAACAAATGTGTTATAATTCCATAAACAGTGTAGGTAACGAGGAGCTGGTGCGTGTTCATGCAGTTGTGAAGCAGAAGTAACCAGAAGAACAAGAAGCTGGAGAAGGAGAGAAGTCCTACAACACAGCTGGAACGGAAGCAGTTAGCAGGCAGTGCACGACACTCGATCACACCCTTCATTCTCCTTTCCCATGAGCCTTCACACCCACCCCAGTTACACTTGGCTCTGACCTGCCACCACGTAGAAGAAGAGAGAGAAATGTTGCACCTCATCACTCAACGCAGCCTCCTGGAACCAGAAATGAGCTCTTGACACAACTGTGGGAAAGATTTCTGACATGCAGAGTGTGATGTGACCTGTCCAAGAAGTGGCCCAAATGATTCAGAACCTGGTTCAGGTATACTGCACCTTTAAGAGCATCCTTATGACCTAAATATTCACAGCCTGGAGAAATTGATTCAATATTGCTGTAAAAATGAAAGGGAATTAAGAAGAAAGGTAAAGGAGAAGGAAGTGAAAAAGTATATAGTGGAAAATTGGCCTCTTAAAACAGTGGTTATTAACACTTTTGACATAAAAGTCCCCCACTGACAACAATATTTGAAGGCCCCAGGAGTTTCCAGTTGTTATTTATTTACTGCATAAGGATTTTTTAAAATCCTTTTTGGATTAGACTAGTTTTCACCCAACGTTTGTGGTTTGTATGTACCGATTCAGACGCCCATGTTGGTGGGAGTTTGTGTTTTCTAAATGTGCTGTGGTTGTGTGCATCATGTATGACATGTATCTTTTTTTTTTTTGCATAGTTTTCATGTATTACATTTTTTTAATAAACATCACATGAGTTTATAGAAGTGGCTGCTTATAATAAACCCATAATTGAGCAGAGAAATCTGTATTTTACCTGACAATGATATTAAAAAGGCTGTCAAGTTTCTGTGATTTGCCTTGCCTTAATTTTGCTATTGGTCTGCCGTCCATTTTAAAAGGTGCAATATGTGGAAGATTAATGCACAAACTGTAGCTCAGGTTAGTAAAATGTATATTTATAAAATGTATAAAAAAAATAAATAAAATATAAGATTTTATTAATTTACACGAATTTCCAGGGTTACAAATCACATTTTTCACATGAATTAAGCTACCTCATGTATCCAGTTTTTTCAAGATAGTGGGAATAGTTAATTGTGATGTACATCAGAGTGAAATGTCACAATACAGAAGAAGAAAAAATTGTTGATTGGATATTAAGTTAGACATGAGTTTGCAGGGCCAAGGTTTATGCTGACCACCTTACCCAAATGACTGGATAAGTCTAGAGAGAAGAAGTACAGAGAGAAGTTGTTTTCACTAGAAGGTGTAGTAATGACATTTTGACTGAACATAGCAAACTAAACTAAAATAAACATATAACATGCATTTCTAAAATAGATCAAGTGAATTTTCGTTTTATGCCAACTTTACAAAATATATTTGTTTTTATTTGCTTATTCATTTTGATTGTTTTGTCTTATTTTAATTAATTTTAAGTCATTTTGAAACCCCCTTAGAGGTTTACTGAGCCTCCCTGGTTGAGAACCACAGTTTTAAAGGAACAGTGTACCCAGAATAAACATTCTGTCACTGTTTATTTATGACGAATGGACTTAATTTATGGTGCTTTTTTTTGTTCTTTTTGGAGCCTGAGAGCCTCTGGTCACGATATACTTTCAGTGTATAGAAAGAGATACTTTATAGAAAATCATACAGGTTCCTAATTGTAAACACAAATTTATTTTTTTTCTCCATTGATTGACTGTCTGACCTGTGTCTGTATTTCAAGCTGTAAAATATGTACATGTGCCATGGAGTGTTTTGTTCATGTTGAAGTTTTGGTAGTTAGTAGGTAAGGTGTATATTTTCGCATATGCACTGCAGCCTGGGTCTGAGGCCATATATTTTACTGAGAAAATGAGCTCTCATCAGTGCCTAGTGATTCTCCTCATAAATAAGCAAAGGGATGATTCACCCTTTGCCTGCACTGTGCTTGTTAATAATACATTGTTATTTTGGGCCAGTTTGCTTGGAACACCTTTTCCTGTCTAATGAAGGCGCCAGTAGTTGATTACCATAGATATAATCACATACAATTATGATATGCACTCTACGTGACGTGTGTATTACTTTTCAAGACTTTTGTGTCTTTGTTAATACAAAATTATATTACATTATTAATATGTTGCCCTTGGTATGTTGTGTTCTTTTAACTTGTGTTCTTTTAACATTGTGTGAGATCATAAAACAAATGTAATATTTTATGTTATCTTCAGTTGTTTGTCTGTGCAGAACTTTGTGCCATAATGCTAAGATGTTGCCATGCAGTTGCCATGGTGTTCTGGGTTGTTACCAGGGTGTTGATATACAGTATCTTAAGTATTCTGGGTGGTTGCTACAGTATGCCATTGTTTCAGAGTGTTTTCAGCACATTTCTATGCAGTTGCTACAGTGATCTGCAGGGTGTTGCCATGCAGTTGCTAAGGGTTTTCTGGGTTGTTGCCAGGGTGTTGCTATGCAGTTGTTCTGTTGTTTTTAACACACTCACAAGCAGTTGCTAAGGTGTTCTGGTTTGGGTGTTATAGCGTTTGCAATGCAGCATCTTAAGTATTCTGGGTGGTTGCTACAGTTTGTCAGTGTTTGTTCAGGGAACTTGTATGCATTGGCGACAGTTCCTGGCCTGTCCGTCAGAAGCTTTAGTATTTGAGTCATTACATTAATTTTTTTTCTGCATGGTGTTTAGCACATTGCCAAGTGGTTGCTAGGGTGTTGCTTTGTAGACCCTTAGGTCTTTCTGGGTGGTGATATCAGTTGTTGAGGGTGTTTAGCATCATACCAAAGTGGTGCTAGGGTGTTCTAGTTGTTGCTGGGATGTTGCTATGCTGCATATTTTCAGAACATTTCCATTGTTACACAAACAGTAAAGGTGATAATACATTATGAGATGAAGGTTAGGGTAGAGGTTTGTTCAAGTCCATAACTTTAAAAATGTGAATCAGTAAATTGCTGTCATAGGCAACGCCACCTAAAAGATATAGCGGGTGGCGTTATTTCCAAAAAAAACTTGCGATTTACAGAAGGCATTAAAAAAAAAAAACGGATGATTGTGATTAGTTTCTGCACCTCATGAAAACATCTGATTGCTCTTCCGTTTGATAATCCAATGAACTCCTATACTCCACAATCCATCTTTTAGTTGTTCACGGCACTCGCTAAGCGCATAAAAATCGTAAGTAGAAAGGTCTGGACTGTGGGAATTTAATGGAATAATAATAGCCGGAAAAAAAAAAAAAAAAAAAAACTGAAAAGGACAAGGCTCAGTTGGCTAAACAAATAGACCTTTAAGACTGCTCTTTGAAATGGCCCTTCTGTGAAGAAAAGAAGCCGTTTCACTGTGTTAATGAGGAACTGTTTGGAGATGCAGGACTCTTAGTGTGGCATTCACTCTCATCCGCAAGAGGCGAAGAAACATTAACCAACTGATTTTTTTTTTTTAACCCAAGGATTATACATTTTAATGAGGGAAGACATGGCTTGTTAGTGGTATTAGTCATTTGCAATGTCACAGTTAAAAATACTCCTTTTTAATGCATGCACACACATCTTAGCCTCACATCCATGGCATAGTCATTAAAAATAAAACCACAGGCTTTTAAGATTCCAAGCCAAGCCAAAAGTACCGGGAAGAAATAGTCTCTTGGAAACAATGGTGTAGAATCATCATTTGTTGTTGTTTAAAACCCGATGACGGTTTCTAAGGTTAAGCTGGCTTTTGATGTGTTTTTAACTCATTTTAGTCTAGCAGGGGGATTCATTTTGCCCCCTTCCCGCCTCAAAAAGCCCCTCTCGAACATAAGTTCTTATTTTCAACATAGCGAGCACTTTTTATTAAAAGAAAAAAATGAGACCAGTATCATCTCCTCCCTGACTTCCTGCTATAATTTGAGTTAATGAAGATGTGGTCGTAGTGCGTGTGGTCCTCTGGAAAATGATGGTACCGTGAAAATATTGCCATGCAGTACTTTCGTCCCTCCCAAAATTAGCATTTTTTCTCTCTACGCAAACTGTGGGAGCCCTCTCCAGCCAGGGATGTTGACAATTACCCATGATATTATGGTGCATTATTTTATTTCAACATTGGAAATGAAAATAACCCCAGGCCCTTCATGCGATACGTGCACGCAAATGCATTACATATGTGTTCATTTTCTCACCTTGAACTCAGCTGTTTCAAATGACGTTAAGACGAGGCACATGGGCGATGGGCACACCAGCTTGGCCCTAAATTTCTGCTCTGTTTCAACAAAGTAATCGTATGGTCTCTTACCAATGACAGGCATTCAGGAGAATCATCAAACCAGCTGTGTGTTTGTGCGAGGGAAATTTCCACAGTCATAAAGGAGTCGGAATTCATCACGACAGACCATAGCTCTGTGTTGCATTCAAGAACACCCACACTTTTATTTTTGACTTTTTTTCATTTCATCTCTTTATCAAGCTCTCTCTCTGTCTAATGGACTGGCTATTTTTTTTAATTCTGTGATGTCAAACTCAAAATAGGTTTATTGTAGGGTTTATTTATTTATTTATTTATTTTTAGCTTTCAATTTTAGTTTTCACTCTAACATTGTTAATTTTATTTTCATTGTTTACTTTTTTCAATTTCAGTTGTGGTGTTTATTATAGTTTTTGTTATTGCTGCCAAAGTTCATGCACTAAAGGTATAATTTAAAAATGTTTAACAGCATTTAAAAATGTTTACAGTTCCTGGCATAGTCTAGATGTATTACTACGTAGAGGCATTTTCATGTTTAATATATGTGTTGTAAAGATTTCAGCTTTTATACACTGTACCATGCATCTAAAAAAATTTATTTTTATTTTTTAGTTGTTAGTTTTTATTTTCATTTCAGTTAATGACAATGTTTTATGCTTGCGTTAACGTTTAGGACTATTAAAAGTTCCCATGAAATGAAAATGTTAGGTTTTTTCTCCTAAATGATGGCATAATTCACTTTTAGCAGATACATGCATTTAAAAATTACTGTCTTTCTAATCTGGGAGCATTTTTAAATATTATAGTCAAATTACTGGAGGCAATATGCCACTATCCTGATCTTGTTACTGTATTTAAATGCATAATGCTTTCAATTAATGTAATTTAGTTCATTAAATCAGTAGGAAATGAAAACGGATCTTAAAAATAAACTTGTCTGTTAAAGGATCATTATAGGTATTGGCGAGCAGAACCTGAGCAGCACTTGTTAAATTGGCTTTTTAAGATTGAAAGGAGAAAAGGCAGACAGATGCAGGGCATATGCACCTGATTGGACTGTAAATGAGGGTTGAGAGATGTCTGTCTGGGCCACGCTGAGCTTAGATTGGGCCACTCTATGCTGATTACCAACTGCAGCTTTATGGTATCTGAATGTGAACTTGTATGCAGGGTCATGGTCTGCACTCATTTCCAGACAAAGAATCATGCATGTGGAAGCCTAACTAGTCCTGATTAGTAAAGAGAGGCAGAGGAGAAATGTAAAACTACTCCACAACCCTGCCTAGGTCACAGCTGCCCTTTGGCACCCATTGCCCTTTGGATCCGAATGCTCTGTGATCACATGTCAAGATCAAGCTCATTTAAACGATGCCTACAAATCAGCATCTACATATAAGAAAGAATGCACTCCACTGTTAGGTGTGGCCCATTGAGCACATTTTAACCCCTGTATTCCCCAGGCTCCTACAAGATCCTCTCAACCCCCTGTTAGCCGGAGTGGAACGCAAAGGGTTAATCCTGAAAGAGCGGTGACCTTTATCCTTCCTAGCTCAGTCCTCTCTTTTTTATCAAGCCTCTCCAAAGGGACTCATCACACGTGAGGCTCTACGGAGGGAGAGAGCAGAGCATTGTCCTTATCACCTCCTCCCAGAAAGTGGGGAGTAATAGGACTTTGTAAGGAGAAATGAAGCCAGGCCCGATGGTAGCTGATTAAAAATTGACTCTGCCACATCAAAGAGAAGTTGAAGGTGAAAATGATGATCACTTCCCTCTCTCAGGGACCCACCACCATTTCTTTTATTCAACCTTGAAAGATTCCCACTGAATGAGGAAATCTCCCCCGAGCCCACTCATTGGAGATGGAACCTGACGAATGAAGATCAGTGAGCACTTCATTCTCCATATTAGAAAAATCATATAATTCAATTTTTTAGCTAATGACATCTTAGGACAGGGGTGTTTTGTTATCAGTGTGGAGAAATTAATCTAGCCTTGAGTCCATGTGCAGACTCTAGTCTAATTGCTTTGCTAAAGGAGGGGAACTGTGGGACATATTCATGCATATGTGGCTGGGATGTGCAAAAGTACCGATTTTAAAAACCGAGAAAGATTAATAGACAAATGTGTGCTAATAGCATATTTTAGTTCAGGAATCTGATACTAATGGATTCATTCATTGTGTTTTTTAGCTAAATTCAACATAAACAGGCAATGCTCACTAAACTTTTTAAGGCTGGACTTCCATCATTATAATCACCATATTGGTGCCTCTGTGAAAAAGGTTATTGACTCTTTCAACCATGAGTTCTTACTTTTTTGACTGTATTTTTCATGATATTCATGCATTTCATGTATTGTTTTGCACAAGAAACTTCTTTCAAAAATCTTACAACCCCAAACTTTAATGTATATTATATATATGCATCAGTATTTGTCTTTATTGGACAGAACAGTTTAAAGAGAGACAGGAAGCAGTCGAACGGAGAGGCGAGTGGGGAACGGGATCAGGAAAGGACCTCGGGCCAGAGCCTAAACTCAGGAGTGCCAAGGCTTTGGCTCAGAGAATATGGACAATATGTGAGTATTTAAGCATGTCACAAGCTTCATTTGAGGTATGAAAAAATACAGATCCAATTTATAATGCCTCCCCTCAATAGTGAGTGTTACATGTGAAGCCATTGGGTGCCACGGGGTGTTCATTGTTCAATCATTAGCATATATAGTATAAAAATCAATGCCAGTGTAATCTCTTCCAGTGATTGACAAAATGAAGGTGTCACATGAGGTCAGAAGCTCCCAATGGCAAGCTGATGTGTGTGGTGTCAGAATCTGACAACAGTGAGGGAGCTTGTGTGCGTACGCAGTGAATCAAGCTGATCCGTAATGGAGGATGACATATCTAAGCAAAATGCTAAAATACCATCTGACAGGCTTACAATAACAGAAGCATCACTCAGCCACTCCGAATCTGGAATGTATTTAAAACAGCACCAAAAGCGTAATGTATGGGCCATTTGATCTCAATAATATAGTTTTTTGATTATGATTACTAAACTGTTTATAGCACCGCTAAGAAGCATATACTGCACTATATTCAGACGTTTATCTCAAAGATTGCTTTAAGTCACAGTTTGTGATTTATATTTATATACTGTATACATTACCATTCAAAAGTTTGGGGTCGGTAAGATTTTTTTTTTTTGGTGAAAAATATTTTTGAAAGTCTCTTTTGCTCACCAAGGCTGTATTTATTTGATCAAAAATACTGTAAAATAGTAATATTGTGAAATATTATTAAAATGTATTACATATAATTTGTTATTAAATTATTTATATGATGGCAAAACTGCATTTTACTCAGTTATTACGAATCTTCATTGTCACATGATTCCTTCAGACATCGGTCTTATATATGTTTTGTTGTTTTCAAAAACATTTTTGTCAGGATAAAAACAGTTGTGCTGCTTAAAATTTTTGTGGAAACTGTGAAACATTGTTTTCAGGATTCATTGTTTGATAGAACGCATTTTATTTAAAATAAATAAACAGGCTAATGTCACTGGTCACTTTCTAAAGAATTTAATGTATTTTTGCTGAATAAAATGATTAATTTCTTTAAAAACCATCTTATTGACCCCAAACTTTTGAAATTGAATGTGTGTATATATATATAATATATCTAGATATCCTAATTATTAATATATTTTTATATATATATATATATATATATATATATATATATAAAGATGACATTTCTTAGAGACAGGTTTCTCTAATCATTGTACAATGATTTGATTTTCCCCCCTCCTGTACTTCCGGAAGATTTGCATTGTTTTGTTGCAAATATTTAAGAGGGTCATATGAATGCGAATGCGATTTTTTTCCTTTTTCTTTGTGCGTTAGGTACTATTGTGCATGTAAAAGATCCTGCATAGTTACAACACAAGCTCCAATTCTCCACCAAAAAATCTGATTTATTCTATCTAAAAGAATAAGGCTTATCAACCGTCAAAACGCTTCATTCAAACACGGCCCCCACATCGCTAGTCACGCATTCTGACTATTGCGTATGCGGCCAAAAGGTCATAGCAAGAAAGAAAGTGGTGGTTTCCAATTAACCCTGCATCGTGTTGATGCATCCATGGTAGGGAAGAACGCTGTGTTTTTCTGTGCAAAAGCACAAGCACTTTAATTTGGACCTTACCAGAAGTAAGATTGCATGACGGAATTAAAAACATTGGTCAAGAGTTAGTTACAACAGAACAGCACACGTCCCAATGTTCCAATTTCGTGCAAAGCGGCGAGGGGTTTTTAATTTGCGACAGTTTTGTGCACCATTGGGAGTAGCCTCCAGCTGGCTGGCAAAGGCTTTTAAAACAAAAGAAAAATGGGTCAATTCTGACTTTGCTTTGACAATCTGGCGCTTATTCTGAATCAGCGACTGTAAGTACGTTTTCTTAATAGTTTAAGTATTTTCTATTTACTGTTCAAATGCGGAGTTTTGCGCCGTGTAGAGTATCGCGTCGTGTGTGTGCGTGAGAGAGAGAGACAGGAACTACAATAATTTACAGTATTTGAAAAATAATGTGTTTTTTGAATATTAAAGCATGTCAACATATTCTGTTACACCAAATACACAAAATAATGATCTTTAAAATAACATCATATGACCCCTTTAAATCACAAGACAACATTGCAGTAAATTAAGCAAATTGTGCAAGTTTTTTTTAATACCTCTCTCTGTCTTGTTTCTCTGTCACACCTTCTCTAAAAGTCTATTATGAAGTTCAGCACAAAGAGATGAAACTGTGGCCAAATTAGGGCAGTAAATTCACCAAAGTTGTGCTGGCAAAGTGCCATGTATTTACAAATGCAATTACAGGCCTTAGCATCCCCACTCCAATGTAAATGACAAGCAGCACAATCCAGAATGACAGCGTATAGAATTAAAATCAAACATTTATCTTTGAAAGTTTGCACCAATAAAGTTCATCTTGCTCCGGAAAAAAAAAAAAAAAACTACATTAAAATTTCACACCTATTAACGCAATATCTGTGCATACTCTCCCGCTCTATCATTGTAATGCAGCTGGGGATGTTCAAATGGATTTATAAGACAGGAGAGAGACAGTGAGAGAGAGAGAGTTCTCTAGGGAAGTCGAACCACAGCCCTGTGAGTTTGTCAGTAACAGTGGCCCTGTCATGGGTTTGTGAATTTCACAGTTTAGTGCTAATAGGCAGATTATGAAAAGAAACTAACCATGTCCACAAATCCCTTTACTTTTCTGCGCTCTGTACTGCCAGTTTAAGCAAAAACTGTATATTAATTCATGTTTGTCATCAGAGTAACCTATCTGTGATCTCTATACATTTGCATTATTTATACATGGCCTCATTATGCATGCATTACTTTAAGTAAATGTACTTTAGCATTTAGCAAATTAATTCACTGTTTGGTTGCATGGCTGTTTAAGACCATATCTGGGATAATCTTGGTCTCCCTTGCTTCCTAGGCGAGAAAACAGTCCGATAACTATCTCATCTCCTCAATCTCTCTATCAGATGCTCACAGGAGATGATAGCTAACACTCGAGCCCTCTGCACTCGGTCTAACCGAATATCAAACAGATTTTCCCTGGTGTGCGTACAGAAGCTTTCACCTTTTAAGACGGCTAAGTTCATCTATGCAGGCTATTAGAGCGGACTGCAGTCAAATTGACTGTGACCCCCCCTCGGTACATGTCTTCCCGTTGTAGTGGCGACTAGAGCATTCAGGTGAAAAAGTAAATGAGTTCATTTAGACAGCTCCGTCAAAACAAGACCCAGATGACAGGGCCTAACTGAGAACTCCATCTGGAGCGGACAGAAGTTATCCGAGGGCCAATCAGGTCCCTGATCCATTTCCATTTCATCAAGCCAACCTACTTCTTCATCTGCTCCCTCCATTTCCAGCCTGTTTTTGATAATGTATGTTTCCTGCATGTTTAAGGTTCATGATAGCAGCGGTATAGACATCTCCATATGAATGTACACGGGTGGAGTGCGAAGAAGAGTGAATAATAAGAATTTAGTGGACCCTGCAGAAGCCCTCGGTGGTTTTTCTGCCACATATCAAAAAGGGCATTAGATTCTGGCATGCTTGAGAAGTTTGGCTTGGCAGGGTTCCAGGCCGTAATAGCTGGGGATATGTAGGTTCTGAATAAGGTGCACTTGTGCCACCAGTCGAATGGGGGAATAGCGGTTTTTTGCATGCGGGCAGGGGCGCGCGACCACTGATCTGCCAGTTGTTCCTCGCCCCCCCCCGCCCTTCGGGCCCTCCCGCCTGTCCCCCACTCATCTCCCCCTCCCCCTCATTTTTCACATGGGCTGCGTTAAGCGCAAGCGCAAGCATGCCAGGAAAGATCGTTAGCTATTTAGATGGGCAAAGTCTTGGAGGAACGATAAGTGCCAAAAGAAGGGAGGGGCGCAATGAAAAGTTTGTTAGCCTCAGGCTTCTATGACTTTTAACATCATTTTCTAGTATTTTGCCTTCCTTTTTTCTTTTTTCTTCTCCAAACCCAGTGCAACTGTCAGATTTCAAGAAGATGCGCCCAGTGTTTCTGCTAATTTTAATTGGCTCGGCAGGAATCATTTTCCATTGGGATTAGTGCAAGCTGTTCTAATATAAGCTAGATTGGTGCTTTTGTTCGTACCGTATGTGTGTGTGCATCACTGCAGGTCGGCTTTCAACACCTAAAGTGGGACAGGTAGAGTTGGCGGGGCAAGGGGTAAAGCATATCCTCATAGTCCGTATGCCTGTAAGACTTAATTACGGCACTTTATGAAATAGTAATTATGATAATGGCAACACATGCATGTAATATTGAATTTTTAATGAAGAACATTATGTGCATGCTCACTTTTTTCCTCGGAATAACTCTTAGATGTAGCATTTGCTTAACACTTAGCACTTGAATTGCCTCTCTGGTTGTGTAGCAACGGAATAATTCATTAAAACAAATTCCACATTATTACAAAGGCCTCAAATGAAATGTGACCAATACTAAAAGATGTAATGCATTGGTATAAAATATGCATGAAATTATGTAAATTATGGAAGTGGGGTGAAAAAAGACTTGCAGCTATACTTTGGGGTTTCTGACAGATTGCCAGGATTCAGGCAGGAGTGACAACTGCTTACTTTTGCTCTCGAAAATAGAGTGTAACCATCACATTGTCGTTGTACAGACAGCACCTACGTACACAAGTGCGTTCTTCAGTCAAAATACTCGCACCAAGTAATTTCCTGTTTGTTTTTATCATTTTTCTAGGAAGAGCACACCATTGGGTGGGGGCTGAATCCATAATGTTCTCAGACGGCTTCCTCGCTGCCCGTCTGTCTCGTGTTATTATCTCGATTTGGACGTTTCACTTCATTTTAACAAATGGCCTCTGTCACAGCGCATTCGGGATGCAGGAGAAGAGGCGTCCATTTTGGAATTTGATCAAAGAGAGCAGAATTGTGTTTGATAATGTTACACCCTCTGAATTTTCAGTTCACTGAGAGGCTCTGTTGTTCATTTTCAGTGTGGATGTTTAGTATCTGCATTTGGTTAAGATAGGACTGTCATTTTTACGGTGGCCGAGAGCTCAACGCGCTGCAACTTAAAAACCCCTTAATGTCTGACACAGCTTACGCATATTCCACCCAAGCAAATAAGAAAACATCTTCATGCGCTTGACAACACAAAACGCGCTGCAAATCCTCACAACACCTGCAAATGAAGAAACGCTGCAAATCCTCACAGCACATGCAAATGAAGAAACGCTCTGCAAATCCTCACAGCACATGCAAATGAAGAAACGCTCTGCAAGTCCTCACAACACATGCAAGTGAAGAAACGCGCTGCAAATCCTCACACACATGCAAATGAAGAAACGCTGCAAATCCTCACAGCACATGCAAATGAAGAAACGCTCTGCAAATCCTCACAGCACATGCAAATGAAGAAACGCTCTGCAAGTCCTCACAACACATGCAAGTGAAGAAACGCGCTGCAAATCCTCACACACATGCAAATGAAGAAACGCTGCAAATCCTCACACCACATGCAAATGAAGAACCGCGCTGCAAATCCTCACAACACATGCAAAAGAAGAAACGCCTGCAAATCCTCACAACACATGCAAATGAAGAAACGGCTGCAAATCCTCACAACACATGCAAATGAAGAAACCTGCAAATCCTCACAACACATGCAAATGAAGAAACGCTCTGCAAATCCTCACAGCACATGCAAATTAAGAAACGCGCTGCAAATAGCACGGACCGCAACGGAAATGTTTCAAGGGGACCCAGAAAAGTGACGGACCCGGCTGGGATTTTTTTTGTGCAGTGGCTTTTTTTTTTTTGAGTTTCTGCTAGTGATTCCTTTTTTTTTCTTTTTTTTTATTGGAGATATAACATTCACAGGGGATACAGTCATAGTAATAAATTACATACACAACCAGAATATAAAACAATAAATATAAAGAATAATAAAATGAAATATAAACAGAACAAAAACAAATAAATAAAAAGTTAAATATCTTTTCTTTTTTTAAATAAATAAATCATAAATAAATAAAAATAAAAATAAAAATAAAAATAACTTAAATGGAAAATTACACATAAAATGTCAACTTCAAAGAATACACAGGAGGTAACCCTTACATCAAAGTCAATATTTTTCCATCAATACAGTAGTTTTAACAGCTTTCTTATTAAGTGATGAGCAGAGAGATTCAGAAAATAATTTCAAATCAATACAAAAAATCCTAAATTTGGGCATACAATTTGTGCAGTGGCTATTGGTCAGTGGAGTTGTCGGTGAACTGAAAGGTGAGGTTTTTTTTGTTTATTTTAACACCCTGATTGCATAAGTAACTGTGAAACGTTATATAAGATGGCTAACTTAATTAAATATTCTCAACTAAATATAATTTCAAGGTTAATGAAATCCGCAATGCTTCATTAATTGTTAAAACCAGGTCAAAATAAATTGCAGATTGACAGTAAGAATATTTAAAATTATTATTTAATCAGGGCCTTTTAGTAGGCTAATGAAAGAAAGGACAATGGAATACAAATACAACGTGCAAACTTCAGTCAACTTGTTTTTGTCTTGTTTGATGACACCTGGTCATCACCCGCCGTTCTAGGGGCATTCTCTACGACAAAGCTTACATCTCGCCCACATGAACTGCACAATCTTAGCAAAGTCGGCCATTGGAATCCACAGAAAGGGCAATACATTTTGATCCGAAAAACAAAAACAAGTTGACTGAAGTTAGCATGTTGTATTTGTATTCCGTTGTCCCCCTGTCCTTTGAGAATATTTTCATTAATTAGCCACTTATATAACTTTCACATTCTCGTGTCTTCCTCAGTATTTATGCTTAATAATATCAAAGACACAGGAATCAGCCAATCCGTGGTTAACATAAAAAAATAAAAACTTTAGGATTTTTGATGTTTGAAATTATTTTCCTGCATCTCTCTGCTCATCCTTATAGAAATGCGGTTAAAACTACTTGTGTTGATGGAAAAATCTTGACTTTGATGTAATGGTTACCTCCTGTGTACTCGTTGAATTGACATTTTTATGTGTAATTTTCCTATTTAGTTATTTTTTTTTTTATTTTTTTATTCATGCTTTTTTTAAAAAAAACGAAAGATTTTAACTTTTTATTTTATTTTTGTTTTTGTTTGTTTATATTTCATTTTATTATTCTTTATATATGTATTGTTTTGTATTCTGGTTGTGTATGTATTTTATTGCTATGACTGTATCCCCTGTGAATGTTATATCTTCAATAATAAAAATAAAAAAAAATAGGGATCCCTAGCAAAACTCAAAAACAAAGGAAAAAAAAAGGCCACTGCACAACACAAAATCCCCGCAGGTCCGTCACTTTTTTTGGGTCCCCGTTGCAACTTTCCGTTGTGGTCCCGTGCATTTGCCGCGTTTCTTCATTTGCATGTGTTGTAAGGATTTGCAGCGCGTTTCTTCATTTGCATATGTTGTGAGGATTTGCAGTGTTTTTTCATTTGCATGTGTTGTGAGGATTTGCAGCGTCTCTTCATTTGCATGTGTTGTGAGGATTGCACAGCGCGTTTCTTCTTTCTTCTTCACTTGCATGTGTTGTGAGGATTGCAGCGTTTCTTCATTTGCGTGTGTTGTGAGGATTTGCAGTGTTTCTCCATTTGCATGTGTTGTGAGGATTTGCAGCGTTTTCTTCATTTGCAATGTGTTTTGGTGAGGATTTGCAATCGCGTTTTCTTCATTTGCCATTTGTTGTGAGATTGCACGTTTTCTTCTTCGTCATTTGCTTGTTGTGAGGATTGCAGGTTTTTCTTCTTCTTCTCTTTTTTCTTTCTTCATTTGCATGTGTTTGAGATTGCATGCGTGTTTCTTCATTTGCCTGGTGTTGTGAGGATTTTGCAGCGTGTCTTTTTCTTCATTTGCATGTGTTGTGAGGATTTGCAGCGTGTTTCTTTTTTTGCATGTGTTGTGAGGGTTTGCAGCTCGTTTCTTCATTTGCATGTGTTGTGATGATTTGCAGCGTTTCTTCATTTGCATTTGTTGTGAGGATTTGCAGCGTTTCTTTTTTTGCGTGTGTTGTGAGGATTTGCAGTGTTTCTTCTTTTGCATGTGTTGTGAGTATTTGCAGCGCGTTTCTTCATTTAGTTGTTGGAGGTTTGCAGCCGGTCTCTTTCCACATTTCAGTTTTGTGATATTGCAGCGCGTTTCTCATTTGCAATGTGTTGTGAGGATTTTGCAAGCGTTTCTTCTTCATTTGCATGTGTTTGTGAGGATTTGCCCAGCGCGTTTCTTCATTCTCTTCATTTGCTGTGTTTTGGTGATGATTTAGCAGCGTTTCTTCTTTCTTTTTTTTTTTTTGCATGTGTTGTGAGGATTTGCAGCTAGTTTCTTCATTTGCATGTGTTGTGAAGATTTGCAGCGTTTCTTCATTTGCATGTGTTGTTAGGATTTGCAGCGTTTCTTCATTTGCATATGTTGTGAGGATTTGCAGCGCGTGTGTTGTCAAACTGATGAAGATGTTTTCTTATTTGCTGGTGTTTTTTTTCAATTTGCATGTGTTTTCTTAAATTGCAGCACGTTGAGCTCTCTCGGCCACCATACACTTTATTGTTAATATTTTTTCAGTGTGATTAATTATAGATAATAGCTTTACCATCATGGGCCCATTTTTTGCCCCTTATTTTTTTGCCCCTTTTTTCCGTCTATCAACTTTTTGACGAAAATGCAGAAAATGCAGAAAATTATAAATTCTGAAAAAATAAATGAATAATAATAATAATAATACACAGACACACACATACATGCACATACACATAAACTGACTGTCATACTCAACAAATAGCATTTCTATTTGTATTTTAAGTAAAGCTGAATGATGATGAACAAATGCATTTGTTGGCACAGTAATGTGATATCTTTTGAATTATCTTCATTTGGAGGCTTGAGTGATGAATTATGATTCATTTGTTTGATTAATTAATCTGCATTTAATGCAATCATTACATTTTTAATTGATTGATAGACTGAAAAAAAAAATATGTGTCTTCATTTTATAACTCAACATCAGTTAAACAAGCTTAGGTGTGCTGAGGTACTGATGTGAGAGCAGGGGAGTGCATTCTGAATATGCTAGAAAATATCCTAATCTAACATTTTTATTGCTGGTTAATGCAAAGGGATTTGCATGTTGGGATGAATTATCTTACTGTAACAATGGAGCGTTCATGTCAAAACCTAAATGTGAAATACACGTTTCTCAGCTGTCATTGTCTGCTATCTCTCTCTCTCTCGCTCTCTCGTCTGCTGCCCTCTATTGGCATATAAATACAAGGGAAACTCCAGCACAAAGAGCTCTGCATCAATTCAGTGCATATGGACAGCAATTTTTTGCATTTGAATTAAACACATTCCATATCTCAGATTAAACGCATTTCATTTTCTTTATTACCCTCCAGATTGATTTGGTCATAAGAAATGGTAAACATTAAACATCCTGATAAAAAGAGCATTACTGTAAATGGATTAAATATGAGAAATGTTGTTTGTTCACCAAAGTATCTTGATAAAAGGTATGACAGCTTTCATATTATTGCATGTGCAGAGGGATAATAGTCACCATTAAAATATTTCTCAATCACAGCCTCAACCTCTCTCTGACATATTACAGCTATTCACTATAATAGTTCACTGTTCCCGTTCAAATCCACATTGTTTATTCATGAAACAAAATATGTTATTACATTTAGTGTTTTACAGATGTAAATCAACTGTGATCATTTACATCAAGATAGGTTGAACAGCCGTTGTCTGAAACGGTGACGCGTGTTAAGTGTGTTGCATTGTGGGAATGAAAGTGGATCATGAGTGTTTGTAATTATATCCCATTTTGCTTCAGACTATGAACTGAAATGCTCATTGCTGCTCTGGTGATTTAAGCCTCGTGGATGTGTTTATCTCAGCTTGAATATTAATTAAATACATTATTTCCTGCTACTTTTTTTATCTCTAATGGTGTAAGACGATACTGGGAATCTGGTGAACATGCAGGGCTGTTAATTTGTATTTTAAAAACTGTAATATTTCAATTATGCATTCTTTATCAGAATATGACTTTGCTTAATTGAATCCTTAATGTGGAAACATCTTAAATTACATTCAGTTAAACAGGATTGCGTGTATTAGATGAACCATGTGTGGTGAAAACCCTTTAGAAATCAATAGGGACTATTTGGTTTTTAGGTAACTGAGTCTTTAAAAAAAAAACTGAAAAATAGATTATAACAATTTTATTTTATTTTTTTTATTTATTTTTTGCTTGTAGCATGCAATTAGCAGAAATGACCTATTGGAATAAAATGTATTTTAAAACCTGTAAAATAGCTACAGTCAAAGCCCAGAGGAAAGGAACAGCAGGGACAGGAAGGGATGAATCGAAAAATAGGAAGAGAATGCAAGAAATGATTGCACTAAGATAAGAATTATGCCAATAGCAGCAAAACTCGGGCGAGTGAACAGGATACAGTTTGTTTTTATTGGCCTGCTGCTGTAAGAACACGACATAAACAGGGCAAGTGCATCGACCACCATTTGAAAGACTAACATGTGCCTGTGTGAACGGAGACAGATCAGCTTTTAACTTACATTAAGGCTGTTGCTAATGTCAGTGCCTGTTTGATTACATGTTGCAGACAGGTAAATAGACTTACGACTAGAGGTTAAATAGCAAAAGCTCTTAAAGGTAAAAATGGCTGCCTTAAATAGCATTAGTTCTCTTGATTATACAAAGCAAGTTCCCCACAAATATTTGCAAATTTGGAAATCAGAATGAAAATATCCTGAGCCCTGTTAGGATTCTCGTGGTCGGCATTAATTATCAAGCCAAATGTGCTCGCAGACTATAATCAGCTGTTTTAGATGGATTTTTCTGTCTCTGTCATCTGTCCTGGAAAATTACAGTACAGCTGAGTGCCGTATATTGAAGAATTGTGTCATATACTGGCAATTTCCTGCCCGTGTCAGACATTCTTTACTTTAATATGACTGCCATTGCTCTTAATAAAACGCTCTTTTCCATATACATTGCTGCCATGTCCCAGAGTATGCCGTGCTCTGCTCAATACCCTCTTTAAATATTTACCTCTGCTGAATGACAATGGGAGTCGAGGAAAATAAGCTCCAAATTGTGAGTCCCTCACTGGTGCTTATAGTCTTAAGCAGCCGCGTGGAAAGCTTAGAGACACTGCGCAGCAGAAAATGGAATTTCCTATCAGTTGATCAAAATGCAGCCGCAGCCACCGCATGTCTATAATTCACCGGCCTGCACCACAGAATTGTTTAAGGAATCCTAAATTAAGAGAGAGATTGAGATGCTGTCGGGAAAGCAATTCCCCCATCAAAAATCAGCTCTGAATGTCCATCAGAACACAGGATGGAAGGACGGTGGGCGGAACACTGGCATGGTGGGTCAATTCTGAGCGTGTCGCCTTTAATGCATCGGGGCCAAATGATAATAATGAAAGACAAATCAACACGCCTGAGAAAAACATACCTCTCGGTAAGAAGCGTGTGGAACAACTAAACAAAAATTAGAGCCCCAGCGCCAGTAACAGGTAACAACTGAAATAAATCAAATGCATTTCCTCGCTCATTTAGATCAATTGTTACTGCAGTCATCACACTTAATGTTTCCCAGTAGATCATTTAAATGAGCTTTGGCGTTTAGGGCTGCTGCTGAATTCTAATCTACTATTCATTTGTCCTCAGGTTGGAAACACAAACTGCTTTATGGTGCTGCTTGTCTAACAGTCTCCGATTGCACTTAAAAACTTTGATTTACTTATGTCTGCTGCAATTAGTCCCGTATTAAAGGAAATCAGCTGCCAGCTCACATTTTAGAGATTTCTAGATACATTATTTGGACATCCTTCAAGATGCTTTAGCACAAAAAAAATGCTCCCAGGTACAACTGTGTTGCAAACAGAAGTGTTAATTATTTTGTTTTACGTTGGCCTACCACAAGGAATTCTTGAATGGTCTTTAGTGATAGGCCAGGCTTATTCAATTGATATTTTACCATTTTGAGATTATCGCATCAACTAATAATTGGATGTGTTTGATTAATTACTAGTTAACAAAACTGCAGAATCCGAATGCTTTTCTATGTTCTTGAAAGAAGTCACGAAAGCTGCATTTATTTGATCAAAAATGCAATGCAAACCGTAAAAACTGTAATTTTGTAAAATATTTACTGATTTATTTACTACTTACTGAATTTATTCAGTCATTTTCAAAAACGTTTTTATTGTAAATATATTAAGAGAATTACAATGTTAATTTGTTCATTTATACACCTACATGTTTTTTTGTAACAATATCTGTCATCAGCACCTTCAAATATCAGATATCATTATATCAACCACTGAAACACTATATTGATCAACCACTAGTCTTAAACTCTATTATGCATAACAAGATCATAAAAAAAAATAAAAATTGCAGTTTTATCAACGCTGAAGCTCTTGCCACTATCATTTCAGTTGTGGTTATGTCCCATGGACTTTTATTATGTGGGCATTTCTCAGCATCACCCTCTGCTGATTTCCCCAGATATGTAACAAAGCAGCCTGATCCAGTCTTATTTTACAAGTTTACAACATATTTACCGAGCTGTTTGAGAAGCTAAGCTATTTTCAGCAAGGATAATGGATGCTGCTATGCTGTGCAGAGTTTTAATGACTTTCCTGCACATTAAAATAATCTGTCATTTCAATTAAAGCTCTGTCAGCTGCGTGATGTCTCCCCGCACCTCCCGTACAGTGTCAGCACACTCCTTTTCTCCTCCGGTGGGAGTTCACTCAAAGCCCCCCCAAAAAACAAAGCAGAGTTTCAAGGGAAATTGTTTGACAGCAGCTTAAAAGTGAGTCAGGAATAACTTATCAGGTGAGGGCGCACGCTCACTTTAAAGGGTCATTTCATTAAGATTACATTCCCTTCACTCAAAACACAGAGAGAGTGAGCAAACCTAAGGAGAGGAGATGTTTTATGGATCACTGAACTTTTTTTTGCTCTTACATTTAGAGTTTTTCTCACCAGATACACTGTTGAGGCCTCTTTGAAAAGCAGCAAGTACTTGATCAAGGATCCATCTTGTTTTCCTTTAGATAAATACATACATGTAACATCAGTGTTTGACCTGCCAATGATCAGATCTTCTCAGGGGCCTCTCTTAAATGTATTTGGAAAGATGGCCGTATAGATAATAAAAAAATGGAGAATGAGGGGTTTTTGCAGTCGCTTCCTTCATAACTCAGTTACAGTTTTGTTTACTGAAGAGCCCTTGACCTACTTTCAGTTCATCATTTATTCAATCTAATTTAATTTGCTTCATAGCCGTGTTCTTATAGAAAACAACAGACCTGGAGATGGTCTCTAAAAGCATCTAACGTTAAATGTTATGATTGCTAATCATGGACTGACTATTAAAACTGCACTCTGCTCTGTTTTTTTGTAGTTTTTAGTGTATCGGTGACTTCATGAGATGTAAGCCCTCTTACGACTGAATTTGTGTCCTTCAAATGAGTCCCAGCTGAAATCTGTTTCACATTAGCTGCTTCAGGACTGATATCTGTGAGTACACCTGAAACAATTTTTTATATTCATGAAGTCCTTTTTTCATATACTGTCAGAGAAAATGTGTGAAAATTGTACCTTTAGGGGAACAACGTCTTTTCATTTGGGCTGTACCCTTAAAGAGAGTCAGTGAAAAGGTGTTCAGAAATTGTTGTTCTCAGGATAATGTCGGGGTTCGTACATAAATATTAACTTATACATATTAAATGGGATATTTCATTTTCTGTTTATTTTCTAATTGTTTATATATTGTAACAACTGTTACAATAACAGAAAGAAAGAAAGAAAGAAAGAAAGAACGAAAAGAGAGAGAGAAAGAAAGAAATAAACAAAGAAAGAAAGAAAAAGCGAGCGAGAAAAAGAAAGAAAGAAACAAATAATGAAGAAAAACTGTGATAAGATTACATGATTGTCATCCCATCATGCTGGAAAAAGGGTCCAAATAATGTTACTTCCGTGTTGGTACTATTATTTATTTATTTATTATTTATTTGTTTGTCAAGATTTATGCAATGCACATGTGGGACACAGCTAAATATTGATTTTATTATGTTTCATTTGAAATAATTAAGAGTTTCTATCGCCGTGAATGATACATTCATTGTATTAAAAATTAGCAAAATTTTATATTTATTTATTTGTTTAGCTTCTAATGCTTTAAACACAGTGTACTGTATTTGTCAAATTTACATTCCTGAATAAAAGACAGCCCCTCAGTATATTTATTGTTTTCATTAAATCTGCAATATATAGTCTTTTGCTGTCTGGCCGAAAAGTGTTACCTTTTACTGGTGGTCTAAAATAGAAAACTGATATAATTAAATGGAACATTCTAGTTTCTTCACTAAAATAGCAAATAAATGAGGAAGCAGAGATATTTAAAATGTTCCTGTATGTTTATTATTACATTCACACTATTTCTGTAATATAGAAAGCACTGCTATAAAGAGGATTAGAGCAGCCTATATATCAATAAGACACTTTGGCTGGAATAATTGCATTAGTATTTACTTTTCTCCACTTCATCTCAGCTCTCGCCTACAGGCCATATATCACTGCCTCAGAGAGAGAGAGATAGAGAGAAGAGGAAGACAGAAAATTCCATTCAGTCAACACAATCCAACAGGGAGGATTGATAGCAAGGTAGAAGGGTAAAGAATTGGAGAGAACAGAGAATTTCTTTGGTTAAGGTTTGTGAGCATTCGGTTTGTCAGTGTGTGTGGTTACAGTGCTTTACAGAGTGAACGGTTCTGTTCTGTGCAACGCTTTAAATAATCCAAGCAATATGAAAATCCTAATGGCACTTTGATGCATTGGGAGGATTTTTTTATTTTTTTTTATTTTTTGCATTAAAGAAACAGGTGATATGTTTGTATTATTTGTCAACAGTGGAAGAAAAAAATTAGCAAAATGCTGACATTTTCGTTACGACTGTGCTTAAATCGCATTCATGGTCGTTAGTGGGAGGATATCACTGGGCCTATGAATTTAAAGTGCTCCAATTTTTTTCCGAAGCATGTTGCTCCCTTCTCTTCTTTGACTATGTAACCTGTTGTGAAAAAAAGTCTAAGCCAACAGTTTTCATTAAAACCAAGCCATCTACACTTCGTTTACCCACGTTTGGGGAGCAGCTAGGTAGAAGTAGCGATGCTACAAACTTAAAAGCATTTTTAAGTAATATAACATTAGAAAACTGCTAATGACAGCTGAGCAAGTCAAAAATCTAGACAAAATGCTATTTTCACTATTTTTATACTGTACTGCAAGCTCATCTTTATAGCTAAGAGAATTGAGGTAATAATCCGCGTTCACAAATTGTTGAATCTGTCTTTCAAATTAAGCATTTTTAATTGGAATTGAAAAGTTTGATTCATTTTAGTGAATTCATTTGTTTAAATGGAACCTGTTAAAAAGGGATTCACTAAATCATCCAGTCCCTGTGCAGAATGAAATTAAAATCATTACACTCAATCACCCAAATTGTTCATTTTCTCTCTCAGATTAAGAATTTTTAAATCTAATTGAAAACCTCCATTGTTTTTAGTGAATCAGTTTATTCAGATGGTTCCTTTAAATAAACCTGCATTATGATTCACTGATTCATTTGAGTAACTGTGCAGACACCACCACTGCATGTCTTTTTTTAGTGATATACAACATACTATGATAATTATTACTATAATTTGTCAAAATAATATATTTAGTATAATACTCCTGTTCGTTAAAGTTTTTGATTCAGTTATATAAATTATGTTGTTTTCTGGTGGTTATAGTGAGATCAATTTACACTAAACACCAATGAGATCCTCATTGTTTTGTGTACTTGTAGTGATATACAGTAGTTTTTTATGTGTTTTATTAGTAGCAGATAGCCTAGCTAATTATATTCGAATGGTTGACTGCAGTTGAACTACTTTTTAAATTATGAGCATCTTGTCAAGTTACAGTTTCAAAGCAGACCCTGCGATAGTTTGCAAGGTCTAATAAATGCCTTAAATTGTCAATGTACTGTATAACTCAATGGGATATTCACGCCCCCTGGTGATGTCTGTGGTTTAAATTCTATGTGAAATGATATTGGTTTGAGAAAGAAGAGCAACAGAACTCCAGATGTGATTACGCCAGTAATCATTTAAAGTGTCTAAACTTCACCTGCTTTGTTGCATTTATAAAACATCCAGACTTCTCATCGTTTCCTGTTTCCTTTCCATCCCGACAGTTTTTTTCATGTGTCAGTTTTCTTTTCCTCTCCCGGTTTTCCTCTCTCTGACAGTAAACCTTTACAATGAACACATTAAGTTTTCAGCAAATTACATTTAGGCAAGCGTTTATGGTGCCAAACACTTCAGCCTTTAATCCACTTTAAAGTAGGCAGATGTATCGTCCTACATTTTCCACACTTAACATATGTAAATTTGGCAGGTAATACACATCCCGTCTGACATATTATGTTTTTATACCTGCTAAAACACTCTGAACCTAGGATTTCTCCCACCACAGGATACGGGGCCTGATACTTCAAAGTAAATGTCTGCTAAGCAACATTAACAGGTGTAAACAGTGAGTCTGATGCTGCTAAGCTTTGCACGACGCTTAGGTAAATTCCGCTTCATTTGAAAAGCCTTCAGCTTTTCTTAGTAGAGGCCAGCATTCACATGCCCCTCCACCCCCTACTCTTCCTTCTCTCTTTCTCTCTCTGCTCCTGACCAGAGTTATCACATTTCCTCTGGGAGTGTGGTGTGCATGATTGCAGACCTGCCTTGTCAAAAATCTTCCCAGTGTTTCTATATTTCTTTGTGAGACGTCCTACTGCTGAATAATGCATGAGACCTGCTCTCATTACATTTCTTTCTTTCTCTCTCTCTCTCTCTCTCTCTCTCTCTTTCTCATCCTGTTGGTTGAGGTAGCAGAAGCGACAGCTCAGGCAGAGATGGTCACTCCTTTCCCAGCAGCCCCTTTTTCTGCTCTCGTCAACTCCACTGCCCACTGCTGACAAAATGGGCTTATTTGACTCCTCACCCCGTGGCACAGATTAATAATTCACCTCGCCGCTGCACTGCTGGGGAGGCACAGGCAGGTTTGCATTTGACAGAGCATGGACAGTGGATTATGGGATTGCGCAGAGGTGCTCCACTCCCAGCCTGTCCAAGAGAAAGGACTTCAAACTGCAGCTGGGCCCATTGAGGCTTGGCTTTGGTAGAACGACACAATGCTGCTGGTACTATAGCAAGGATTGTGTATGGAAAAAAAGCAGATCTAAGTACTATATGTACTTTTTTTGTATCAAGAGGTTTCTCTAGAGGTAGTTGCATTGAATACGTAGACAATAGTGACACAGTGACTGATCCGGTCAATTTGCTTTAAACTTTTACAATTTGAAAAGGGTACTATGTTATTTATGCTAGCAAAACCTGTCCACGTTAGCAGCTAACTTCTAGGGCGGCACCTAAACTGTAATGGAACCTCCTAAGTGACTGATTTTGAACACTGCACATAGGCAGCAAACTGACATACTCCACATGGGAAACTCGCACTTGATTTCAGTTGAATTTTATGTTAGCATGTTGCTAAGCTAATGGAGCTATACTTTAATAGACCTCAACAGTCGGGTTCTGGAAGTAAAACCTCATTCATATTCTCCATACGGGAATTGATTTCTAACAATAACTTATAAACTGTTAAAGAGCTGTGAAGCTGTGACTTGCTTTCAGCTATAAGGTTGTTAAACTACGGTATATGCTGTTGTTGAAGCCATCAGCCAGCATTACTTCAACTTTTTGCTTTTAATTAAGGGTGTAATGTTGTGATTTGCCCTGGTTGCTGGAATCTTAAGTCTTAGTCTTACAGTCATGTAAACTCTGTAACAGTCTTAAAACTCTGTAACTATTGCTACAGCATTGTACTGTGGTAGTTATGCAAGAAATCTTCCCTCATTGTTTCCTGCAGTATCTTTTATTTTTTAGTCAAATATGGCCAGAAAACAAGAACCAAGCTCAGTAAATATTTTGCCATGGTCTCACGTGATTCTGTTTGCCTACCAGTATTTCACATTATTCACCTACAGGCCGGCGGAAAGACCTTCGTGTATCCTTTAAATGAGATCTGTCCTGGAAATGTAGAAGCTGTGTCAGGCCAAAAGGACAGGATAAATAAAGTACCATGCAATATCACACTTCTCAAGACCACCACAAAGGACTTCAGCTGCCCTTCCTGCCCAAACAATTCAGCCGCAGTTTCTTTTCTGGATGTGGAAGGACATCGTAAGGAGGTCAGCTTGCCTTTTTTTGTCTTTGCAATAAAGCAGAACCTCTTTTTACACATCCATGCTCTAATTTCCAGCAGCCCATGCCAGGCAAGTTCAGGCCTACCTTATCTGTCTTGTTAAACACAGACAAAGGGATGAATCCTTTCTCTTTTTCTCTGGTGGAGACAATAGCAAGTAGATAACCTAGTACTCTGGAATTAATTATCTGGCCTTTTAATTCAGGGTTGTGGTGATTAGCCCACTGTGGAGGCATTAGCATAATATTTTTGCTATCTTCCCTGTGCTGGGTCTCCTGGACCTTGTCTTTTTCCCCCGTGGAAAACCCCACTCAGCATTTCCTCTGCTACCTGCCAGTCCCTGCCTATGAATGTGATTTGAGGGAAATTAGATTTCCTCTTCATACCAAATGGGCTGATGACAGTTCATTGCAGGGGGGATAATTATAAATGGTTTTTATATATCATTGACTGCTGTGATGGCGAGAGCGATATAATGTTTTAATACAGACATTTAGCTCCATTATTCCACATAATAAGGCGGGTGACTACACCACTGATTACCTCCTCTATCATGACAGGACTTCACAACATTCACCAATCAGACAGACGCCTTCTGAAGCAACAATGTGTGGAAGGCGAGACCACTATACCAGCTCTGAATTTAAAATGGCAGTGAGGGTCACAGGCTTTCTTTTCAGTTTTCTCTTTTGCATTTCCTTGTTCTTTGTCCAGTTCTGAATCACAGACCTCCACCACCAAACCCCTATGAACCCCATCTTCACCAGAGTTAAGAGTGTCTTTTAAATTAATTTCAATTTGCAACACTGAATTGAGCAACGAGGAAGTATAATAACACAAGAGTTCTGTGACGAGAGGGGCGGGGCCGAGAGCCGTGGGAACGGAGCGAGGCCGGTGGAGTAATTGCTAATGCGCGACACCTGCGCCACTCACCGGTCTCAAGTCTCACGGAGGAGATCCGGAAGGATACAAAGGAGGAGTGACGACAGTGAAAGATGAGAGAGGACCAGGCCTGGATTTTATTTTGTGTTTTGTGTGCGACAGTCGTCCGCGAGGGACTGTCGCAATATTTTGTGTTTGTTTATTTTATTAAAGTTTCTTTGAATATCCGCCGGTTCCCGCCTCCTTCTTCCCGACCTACAAACTTGTTACAAGTTAATTTACACTCTTCAGACGTTACTTCCTGTTTGTTGCTGCCGTGTGTTTTGAGTTTGAGCTCTGTCAAGTTAATTCTTTGTCGTCTATTTTTTTATCTTAAAATCAATTTTATACACCATCATTTGCGTTTCTATAACGTGTGAATATGTCCCCTATCGTATTCTACAACAAAAACAATCAGAGCGCCTTGTTATCACTAGTTTTATTTTGATTTCCCGAGTCCACTATTAGCAAATAGCCCATTTTCAAATGGTTGCCGCTAATCTCGCTTACATTACTAATACTCTATTCACACACATTACCATTGTTTTACTCACTTTTACTTGCTTTAATGGCGGATGTGTGTCTACGTTTGAGTGCAGGTGAGGACACGTTTGAGTTGCATTCGGTGCAGCTCGAGCTGGAGCGTGGAGAAGCAGATCCACGACCTGGTGGAGAGGCAGACCCAGCTGAGAGAGCGGAGAGCTGCGCTGGAAACATCCCAGGCTGACGCTCACAAGTCCGAGGTAATTATACAGCGTGCTGCTAATTCTCCCACCACTTTTACTCCGTGTGTTTCTCTGCACAGTCCCAGTGCACCCAGGACGCGATCTTCCCAGATGTCCTTCACTCCGGCGCTGGGACATCACGGACCCTGGGTGCAGCACCCGCCACGGTAGACGCGAGCCAGGCCACGGGCGACGACCTCTTCCCCTCCGCCGCCTCCGGTCTTCGAGTTCTCCACCCGGAACCGCTTCGCTCCCCATCGCGAGACGGAGCGTGACGCTGTGATCGTTGGAGACTCCATCGTCCAGCACGTCCGTGCTACGTTAGCTGAAAGTAAAGTGCACACACACTGTTTCCCTAGTGCTCGTGTTCTCGATGTTTCTGCGATCCTGAAGGGTGACGAGAGCACCGGAGCAGTCGTGCTTCACGCGGGGGTTAACGACACTACACCAACTGTGTGGCTACGGAGACATTGAAGAGGGACTTCAGGAGTCTGATCGAGACAGTGCACAGCACATCGGCCGTGATGATGATCATCTTGTCAGGACCGCTTCCCACGTATCGACGATGACACGAAAGGTTCAGTAGACTTTTTGTTTTAAATTAATGGTTATTGTCATGGTGTAAAGAACAGAAACTGCTCTTTGTAAATAATTAGAATCTTTTCTGGGAGCGTCCTAGGCCTTTTCGCGCTGATGGCCTGCACCCCAGCAGAGTCGGAGCGGAACTCCTGTCGGACAACATCTCCAGGACGCTGCGCTCCATGTGACTAGTAAGTCAATTCTCAAATAACTGCCCTGATGACTTGTGTTCTACCTGCTTAAATGATAGAAGTACTTGTGCTGTCCAATCTATAAAGACTGTGTCTGTTCCCCGAATAGTGAGGTCAAAATATAAATTTAATGCAGGATCTAGAAAAAATCTGATCGTGATTAAACCAGAAAAATTTAAAATAAATGAACAAAAACCATTTTAAAGTTTGGGCTCCTAAACAATAGATCACTCTCACCCAAAGCAGTTATTGTAAATGAAATGATCACAGATAATCGTTTTGATGTACTCTGCTTGACTGAAACCTGGCTAAAACCTAATGATTATATTGGTCTAAATGAGTCTACTCCACCAAGCTACTGTTATAAGCATGAGCACCGTCAGACTGGCCGTGGTGGCGGTGTTACAACAATATATAGTGATATTCTCAATTTTACTCAGAAGACAGGATACAGGTTTAACTAATTCGAAATACAGGTGCATCTCAATAAATTAGAATGTCGTGGAAAAGTTCATTTATTTCAGTAATTCAACTCAAATTGTGAAACTCGTGTATTAAATAAATTCAATGCACACAGACTGAAGTAGTTTAAGTCTTTGGTTCTTTTAATTGTGATGATTTTGGCTCACATTTTACAAAAACCCACCAATTCGCTATCTCAATAAATTAGAATATGGTGACATGCAATCAGCTAATCAACTCAAAACACCTTCAAAGGTTTCCTGAGCCTTCAAAATGGTCTCTCAGTTTGGTTCACTAGGCTACACAATCATGGGGAAGACTGCTGATCTGACAGTTGTCCAGAAGACAATCATTGACACCCTTCACAAGGAGGGTAAGCCACAAACATTCATTGCCAAGAAGCTGGCTGTTCACAGAGTGCTGTATCCAAGCATGTTAACAGAAAGTTGAGTGGAAGGAAAAAGTGTGAAAGAAAAAGATGCACAACCAACCGAGAGAACCGCAGCCTTATGAGGATTGTCAATGCAAAATCGATTCAAGAATTTGAGTGAACTTCACAAGGAATGGACTGAGGCTGGGGTCAAGGCATCAAGAGCCACCACACACAGACGTGTCAAGGAATTTGGCTACAGTTGTCGTATTCCTCTTGTTAAGCCACTCCTGAACCACAGACAACGTCAGAGGCGTCTTACCTGGGCTAAGGAGAAGAAGAACTGGACTGTTGCCCAGTGGTCCAAAGTCCTCTTTTCAGATGAGAGCAAGTTTTGTATTTCATTTGGAAACCAAGGTCCTAGAGTCTGGAGGAAGGGTGGAGAAGCTCATAGCCCAAGTTGCTTGAAGTCCAGTGTTAAGTTTCCACAGTCTGTGATGATTTGGGGTGCAATGTCATCTGCTGGTGTTGGTCCATTGTGTTTTTTGAAAACCAACGTCACTGCACCCGTTTACCAAGAAATTTTGGAGCACTTCATGCTTCCTTCTGCTGACCAGCTTTTTGAAGATGCTGATTTCATTTTCCAGCAGGATTTGGCACCTGCCCACACTGCCAAAAGCACCAAAAGTTGGTTAAATGACCATGGTGTTGGTGTGCTTGGTGTTGGCCAGCAAACTCACCAGACCTGAAAACCATAGAGAATCTGTGGGGTATTGTCTAGAGGAAAATGAGAAACAAGAGACTAAAAAAATGCAGATGAGCTGAATGCTACTGTCAAAGAAACCTGGGCTTCCGTACCACTTGAGCAGTGCCACAAACTGAGCACCTCCATGCCACGCCGAATTGAGGCAGTTAATTAAAGCAAAAGGAGCCCCTACTATGTATTGAGTACATGTACAGTAAATTATCATACTTTCCAGAAGGCCAACAATTCGCTAAAAAGTTTTTTTTATTGGTCTTATGAAGTATTCTAATTTGTTGAGATAGTGAATTGTTTTTTTTTTGTTAAATGTGAGCCAAAATCATCTCAATTATAAGAACCAAAGACTTAAACTACTTCATCTGTGTGCATTGAATTTATTTAATAACGAGTTTCACAATTTGAGTTGAATTACTGAAATAAATGAACTTTTCCACGACATTCTAATTTACTGAGATGCACCTGTACTAATGCTTAATGTTACACTGTCAGATATGCAAAATAAATATATCGTATCTCTTGCTCTGGCTATTGTGTATAGACCACCAGGGCCATATAAAGATTTCCTAAAAGAATTTGCAGATTTCCTCTCAGACCTATTGGTTACTGTTGATAAAGCGCTAATTGTCGGAGATTTTAACATTCACGTTGATAATACAAATGATGCATTAGGACTTGCGTTTACTGACCTAATTAACTCTTTTGGAGTCAAGCAAAACGTCACGGGCCCACTCATCGTTTTAATCATACGCTAGATTTAATTATATCGCATGGAATTGATCTTACTGATATAGATATCGTACCTCAAAGCGATGATGTTACTGACCATTTCCTTGTATCGTGCATGCTGCGTATTACTGATATTAACTATATGGCTCCGCGATATCGTCCGGGCAGAACTATTGTTCCAGCTGCCAAAGACAGATTCACAAATAACCTGTTTGATTTATCTCAACTGCTCTGTGTACACATGAACTAGATGAAATGACTAGCAACATGGGTACTATTTTCTCTAATACATTAGAATCTGTTGCCCCCATCAAATTGAAAAGGGTTAGAGAAAAACGTACTGCGCCATGGTACAACAGTAATACCCATTCTCTCAAGAAAAAAACTCGTAGTCTTGAGCGCAAATGGAGAAAAACTAACTTGGAAGTTTTTAGAATTGCGTGAAAAAACAGTATGTCCAGCTATAGACAGGCTCTAAAAGCTGCCAGGCCTGAGCATATCCATAAACTCATAGAAAATAACCAAAATAATCCAATGTTTTTATTTAGCATAGTGGCTAGATTAACAAATAATCAGACGTCACCTGATTTAAATATTCCCTCACAGTTTAATAGTATTGACTTTATGAATTTCTTCACTGATAAAATAGATAACATCAGAATTACAATAGCAAATGTAGATTCTACAGCGTATAATGCTTCATTCATCGCACCAAAAGATAAACTGCAGTGCTTTACAACTATAGGACAGGAAGAGCTAAATAAACTTATCACTGCATCTAAACCAACAACATGCCTGTTAGATCCTGTACCCACTAAATTACTGAAAGAGTTGTTACCTGTAGCAGAAGAACCGCTTCTCAATATTATTAACTCTTCGTTGTCTTTAGGTCACGTCCCAAAACCATTCAAGCTGGCATTTATTAAGCCTCTTATTAAGAAACCACAACTAGATCCTAGTGAACTGGCAAATTACAGACCCATCTCAAATCTTCCTTTTATGTCTAAAATTTTAGAAAAAGTTGTGTCTGCTCAATTGTGCTCCTTCCTGCAAAACAATTATCTCTATGAAGAATTTCAGTCAGGTTTCAGGCCCCACCATAGCACAGAAACTGCACTTGTTAAAATTACAAATGACTTGCTTCTTGCGTCAGACCAAGGCTGTATCTCATTGCTAGTTTTACTTGGTCTTAGTGCTGCGTTCGATACTATAGATCATGACATACTCATAGATCGATTACAAAACTATACAGGTATTCAGGCTTTAAGATGGTTTAGATCCTACCTGTCCGATCGCTACCATTTTGTTCATTTTAAATGGGGAGTCATCTCAATTATCAACAGTGAAATATGGAGTGCCACAAGGATCTATCTTAGGTTCTCTGCTATTTTCGATATACATGTTGCCCCTTGGTAATATTATTAGAAAATACGGGATTAGTTTCCACTTTTATGCCGATTATACTCAACTATATATCTCAACAAGACCAGATGAAACTTCTAAATTATCTAAGCTAACAGAGTGTGTTAAAAATGTAAAAGATTGGATGACCAGTAATTTTCTCCTATTAAATTCGGATAAGACAGAGATATTACTTATTGGACCAAAAAACAGTACACAGAATCTCTTGGATTACAATTTGCAACTAGACGGATGTACTGTTACTTCCTCTACAGTCAAAATCTGGGTGTTATATTAGATAGCAACTTGTCTTTTGAAATTCATATTTCCCATGTTACAAAAACAGCATTCTTCCATCTTAGAAACATTGCCAAGTTACGAAACATGTTACCTGTTTCTGATGCAGAAAAGCTAGTTCATGCATTCATGACCTCTAGACTGGACTATTGTAATGCACTGCTAGGTGGTTGTCCTGCATCTTCAATAAACAAGCTACAGGTAGTCCAAAATGCAGCAGCTAGAGTCCTTACCAGGTCAAGAAAATATGATCATATTACCCCAATTTTACAGTCTCTGCACTGGTTACCTATTAAGTTCTGTATCAGTTACTAAATATTATTACTTGCCTATAAGGCCTTTAATGGTTTAGCTCCTGCATACCTAATTAGTCTTCTACCACGGTTCAATCCATCACGCTCCCTAAGGTCGCCAATTCTGGACTTTTGGTAGTACCTAGGATAGCAAAAGGAGGTAGAGCTTTTTCGCATTTGGCTCCCAAACTCTGGAATAGCCTTCCTGATAATGTTCGGGGTTCAGACACACTCTCTCTGTTTAAATCTAGATTAAAGACAAATGTTTTTAGCCAAGCATTCACATAATGCATCTAATAACCTTGTACTTCAGTTATATATGATCAAATGCACATTTAAACAAATCAATTTTGCTTGGTTGGAATAGCAGCTACGCTAATTTTGTCTCTATTTGTTTCTCTGTTTTTTGCCACGACTAGGATTTACACAAGCTTCAGTCTGTATCCAGAACACCTGAGAAGAGATGATGCCAACCCCTCAGAGGACCTCAGATGATGCCAACCCTGAAACAACTTACAGAACTACCACATTTTGCTATAAGTTTGATTGCCTCATATAATAATTGCTGTTAATATTAATCATCGTCTGTTTTATTACGTCTTAAACTGATTTTTCCGTACATTTCTGCCATATGTACATTAACTGACAGTTACCACTGATAAGTTACCACTAAATATTGTAGAAACTTAAATTTGCTGTAATTGCTTTGCTATGATTTGTATCTTGAAAAGCGCTGTACAAATAACTTGACTTGACAAGTCTTTTAAAATGTAAATTCACTAAAATGGCTTATTTGGGTGTGAGGAATTAATTAATTAGAATTAACTGAAAAAAAAATCTAATATTTTTAACTAAAACACCAAATTTATCAAAACAAACTCCAAATGTTGGCTTGATAAAGCCTTGATTAAAAGGTTGAAAATAAGTTTAAATTATTATTAAATATATAATAAACTAATAAACTTAAAATTTTAGGCAGAGATGGTCACCCCTTTTCCAGCAGCCCCTGCTTCTGCTCTCGTCAACTCCACTGCCCACGGCTGACAAAATGGACTTATTTGACTCCTCACCCCATGGCACAGATGAATAATTCACCTCGCCCCTCAACGTGTTCCCTTTATTATGAGCAACCTGAAACAGCAAGATCTTCCAGTGTCAAGTTTGATGGCGGTCATTTTCATTTAATGTTAATACTCAGCTTAACTTTTTAAAGTGCAAGCTTATTAAAATTTGGTCCATGTGTAAAATCATTATTTTTGAGTTTATAAAAAGTTATGTGTGATTGAAAGCACAGATTAAAACTTTAATTGTTAAGGTTATTGAGTAAAAAAAAACAAAAAAACAATTTTTTTTGTTTTTGTAATGGAGGCACCCGCATCACAGCTTTTGGAAGTTTTCTCAACCTCTGATTTTTTTAGTTTGTTTGTCTGTTTAAGGCAGGGGTGGGCAAACTTGGCCCTTCCAGGCCACTTTCCTTCAGAGGTTAGCTCCAACCCTAATCAAACACACCTGACAAGCTAATACATTGTCTTCAAGAATATAGAAGGCTAAGGAGGTGAGGTATATCTGGTGAGATCAAATCTCTGCAGGGTAAGGAAAAGTGATAGAAGGGCCAAGTTTCCCCATCACTGGTTTAGGATGTCTATACGACCTTGTTGGAATTTCTAAATTGGTTAAAATGGTCAGGTTTTGGCTTTGTTTTTCATACCTGCTGAAGGTAAGGACTGAAATGTAGTTTGACCAATAGCATGCAGGCATTGGACATAATCAACCAATTGTGGCATTTAGGGCTATTTAGAAATCCCAGCCAGAATATGTCTGGGAAAAGAGGACCTATGGCCACCCTAGGTTAGTTAGCTAGCTAGCTTGTTAACTTTTATGGCCCAGGGTGTGTGGGGGTACAATTCTTTACTCAGAATGCATTACTTGTGTTGAAATGTTTCATTTGTAGTTCAGTAAAACTCCTTCTCTTCCTGTAATTCCAATTCAGCTTTTTGTTAACTGTGGCTAGTTCAATCCAATTTCCAACTCATTACATTTCTCCAATTTTGAATTTTGCACAACCCCGCTCCTTAACTGATTCCAGGCAGCTGTAACACAAAGACAAACCACTTCCCACAAAATAGAATGCTAAATCGCCTCCATCCTCTGAGTTTAGCTATATGCACTGAGATCAGATGAAACCAAAAGTGTATGCATGCACTGGGGAACAGCACTCACAGACAGAACCCCAGCTATTCACCCTCAGGCTTAATACCAGAGAAGAGGTGGAGGCTGTTATCTGCATTACAATATCCTGCTAATCAGCTCTTTTTGAGAGAGGAGAGGACGTCCCCTGAGGATGATCAAGATTTTTGCTACAACTTCATTTTTAGAAAAAAAAAGCTGAAGAAAATGTAAGAGCCACCTATGCATTGGATCATTAATTTTCCATTTTTATTTCTGAACATTTGGAGCCAGTTCCAAATTACTTTCCTGGGGAGGATTATGAAATTAGAGCACCATTTTGAGGGATTAGGCTGGTCTTAAACCAGGCTCCTGTTTGAGGCTGAGGAAGCTTCACTATGCAATGCAGGAGTTCCCAAAAAATACAGAACAAAAGCAGTTTAAAACATTACTTGAAAAAAACAAAAACAAAAAATACAGCTTAATACATGAGTTCATTTACACCACTTAAGAACCAAAGAGAGCGATAAACTGATGGTTAAGACTAAATACCATATAAATACCATATAAAATCAAAAGAATCCATACTTTTTAATGTAATGCAGATACGATATATGGCAAATGCCAAGATTATGCATAATCTCCTAATCACTTCCTTTAAACCTGAATATGCTCGTGAATCAACAAAACTGCAGTGTGTTAACAGATGGAGCCATTTCTCTCCTTAGTGAAAATTGATGTTCGTATTACAAAGCCAGACACAACATTTGGATTTTGCAGATGTGCTATTAACAACTTGTAAAGGTTTTGCTTGTTAAAAGTCTATCAAATAAACAACTGTTTTTGTTTCATGAATCAATGTTTGTCTCAGTGTAGTTCAAGCCCCCATAAGCCATTATATTACATTTATAATTAAAGGACACTGTGTTTTGCACCCAAAGAGGTCTAAAATACCTGAAAAAAAGCTGTTGGCATTCACATTCATCTTAATGACAGTTCCCTTTCAGTCGGTCACTACGAGTCACGTTAGTGACCGATGAATTGGGATCGCAACTAAGGACCGAATCCACTTCGAGTGTAAACTAAACGAGCCAATGTACATTGGCATGCTATGATTGCATCCAGCTGCCGCTGATCCAGCGTGAGCATAAAAAAGCCACGGCGGTGCACGCATAAAGCTGAGATGGACGAATGTCGAGAGCGAAGCACCCACGATCGACAACATTGTTCTGCTCCTACCAAACTGCTTCGTGTGTGACGAGTCTAGCACGCTCTTGGGAGCTTTTTGTGTTGGCGGACGACGCTTCAGCGGTGGTAGTTCCTGTGTCGATTGGGTTGCGCACTTCAGGCTGCACTACCCCGTCGTGTTGCAAACGGCCATTTCCCTTGTGCGTCTCAGCACGTAAAAGAGCATTTCCCTAAAAGAGCAATTTCTCTAAAAGAGTACAATAAGAGGGTGCGTCTTTGTAAAGACAACGGATCATCTTTTTAAAGATGCCGTTTCACCCGTGCGTTTCTGGATGCGGTCGTTACCTGGTGCCGGGTGATGGTCACCATTGCTGCCTCAAATGTCGTATGGGAGCTGTGCTTTTCCGGGCCGCCGAGAGGGTAGGGCTCGAGTGGAAACTTTCACCGCATCCCGGGCCCTCGAGGTTGGACGATTGGTTTCTCAGGGTGGCTCGCGCTTGTTCCCCCCCCCCCCCCCCAGGCCCGCCTCGGTGCCTTTCTTCCCGGCGGTGCATGAGGAGCTCAACAGGTCGTAGACGGCACCTTTTTACTGCCGGAAACCGATCCGCTGGTTCCTCCTCCCTCACCACCCTCGAAGGTGGTGCAGCTAGGGAGTATACGGGGGGCCCCCCAGTGGAGTGGTCAGTTGCGATGCAGTTGTGTCCTAAAACCACCTCCAACCGGCAGGGAGAACCTTGCCTCCCCTCCCGGGTCTGTAGGTACTCGTCTGGCCTGTCCGGTGATGCTTATATGGCCTGTGGAGAAGCTGCCTCCGACCTTACACGCTACGGCGTGATTGCAAGTGCACCAGGCCAAGGCACTTGCACGAGGGTGGTCATGATCCGGAAGTTCTGAAAGAGCTCCGAATTGCTACTGACCTCGCGCTCTGAGTGACGAATGTCACCGCGAGTTCTCTGGGTTGTGCGATGTCCACACCTGTGGTCCAGGAGTGCCACCTCTGGGACGTTGTTGGTTTTGATATGACGGACACCGACAAGTTCGGTTGCCTAATGCCCCGTTGTCCAGGCGGCTCTCCCGCAACACGGTCAGAGCTTGGCCCAGAGCTCTCGGCTGCACAGAAGAAGCAGACTGAGGCGGTTAGTACCACCTGCCCCGGCCGAGGGTAGCGACACCCACCGCTCCAGCCGGCGCAGCGCCCTAGCATGCTCGTCACAGAGGGAGGCCCCATGAATCCGCCCCTGCTCCGCGCCGCATCCAGTGGCTCAGCAAGCGCCGACATGGAGCTGGGTGAGGCAGGCTTGCCCACACGTCAGGCCGACATCAAAACCTGGCGGTGAGCGAAGGCAAGAGATTAGTAGATGAGGCCCTGGGACGGGCACCCAGGGAGGGCAGGAAGGCTCTTTGGGGGATGGTGAAGAGCACCTATCTCCCTCACCCGGAATCGTGAGCGGGCCGTATGGATACATCTGGAAAATCTCGCGATTGAGAGTGGTTTCTCTGTGCCTGGTTCAGGAGGGGCACAAAGACTCACGGCACGGAACCAGCAACAGAACTACACCACCCGTCAATCGACAGCAGGCAGCAGGCGGGCAGCTTCAAGGGGTCAACAAGGCCTACTCACGAACCTCTGCAAACTGGGGAACCAGGACTAGACAAGGGTTAAGCGTTGCACACAACTCAAACGAGGACGCACATCGAGCCACCTCTCCATAACAGTAGTCAACAAAAATCTTTGGGTCCGTCACAAGCCGCCCGAGCTGGGTCCTTGTGTTCCACCTCGCTGCCCCACTGCGTGTACGGCGGTGGTTCCGCTGGTCCCGTTTGCACGGTATCTGGGTGCCTGGCTAGCTCTACCCAACCTGTCTCGTTGGCTTCTGCGGACCATCAGCCTCGTCTATGCGATTCAGTTCTCCCGGCATCCCCCCAAGTTCAGTGGCATGCTTCATGACGTGAAGGCTGGCCGCTTCTCCTGTTCTGTGTGCAGAGATCGCAGTCCTACTGGCAAAGGATGCGAAAGAGCCGGTCCCTCCAGCCGATATGAATACAGGGTTTTACAGAACCTTACTTCATTGTACCCAAGAAAGGAGGTGGGTTACGACCAATCTTGGACCTACGTGTCTTGAACCGGGCCCTTCACCGATTACCGTTCAAGATGTTGACGCAGGAAAGCATCTTCGGGTGCATCCGTCCCTGAGATTGTTTTGCAGCGATCGACCTGAAGGACAGAGGAACGTGCGCGGTCGGTGCTAAACTGCTTGAATACATTCAAGGGCAGGACAGAGGTCCCACTGAAACTATTTCAGAGGCTACTGGGGCATATGGCAGCTGCAGCAGCAATCACGCCGCTGGGACTGCTTCATATGAGACCACTCCAGCACTGGCTTCATGGCTGAGTCCCGAGGTGGGCGTGGCAACGCGGCACTCACTGGGTCCAAGTTACACCGACCTGTCGCCAAACCTTCACCCCCGTGGTCAGACCTTTCATTACTCTGGGCAGGAATGCCCCTAGAACAGGTCTCCAGGCATGCTGTGTTTTACACAGATGCCTCCACCACCGGCTGAGGTGCCACGTACAACGGGCAAGCATTCTTGGGGGTGTGGACGGGCCCCCAACTGCAATGGAATATCAATTGCCTCGAGTTGTTAGCAGTGCACCTTGCCTTGAAACGTCTCAAAGGGTGCTTACGAGGCAAGCACGTGCTGGTCCGAACGAACAACACGGCGACCGTTGCGTACAGCAAACTGACAAGAGGGTCTCGCGCCCGCGCCTGTCGGCAACTTGCCCGCCACCTCCTCTTTGAGTGGAAGGTTCTGAGGCCACATTGTTGCCATTCACATGCCGGGTCTGCACCAACAGTTACGCCCGAGACCTGTCACCAAGCTATTGATACTGGGAGAATAGCGACTGCATCCCCAGACGGTTCAGCTGGTTTGGGGACGTTTTCGGAGCCGCTCAGGTAGACCTGTTGCCTCTCCAGAAACCTCTCACTACCATTTGTTCTTCGCCCTGACCGAGGGAACACTCGGCATAGACGCACTGGCACACAGCTGGCCGCGGGGCCTGCGCAAGTATGTGTTTCCCCCAGTGAGCCTTCTTGCATAGTTGCTGTGCAAGGTCAGGGAGGACTAGGAGCAGGTCCTGCTTGTGGCGCCGTATTGGCCCATTCGTACCTGGTTCCCCGAACGAATGCTCCTCGCTACAGCCCCTCCCTGGCAGATTCCTCTGAGGAAGGATCTACTGACTCAGAGACGGGGCACCCTCTAGCACCTGCGTCCAGACCTCTGGAAACTTCATGTCTGGTCACTGGACGGGACACGGAGGTTCTAGGTGACCTACCCCAAGAGGTAGTTGACACCATCACGTCGGCGAGAGCACCGTCTAGGAGACACGCTTACGCCTTGAAGTGGAACCTGTTCGTCGAGTGGTGTTCTTATCCTCCACGAAGACCCCCAGAGATGCCCGATCAGGGTAGTGCTTTCCTTTTTGCAGCGGGTTTGGAGTGAAGGCTGTCTCCCTCCACCCTTAAAGTCTATGTCGCTGCGATTGCTGCTAACCATGACCCCGTGGAAGGGAAGTCGGTAGGGAAGCATGACCTGGTCATCAGGTTCCTTAGGGGGGCGAGAAAGTTAAATCCCCCCCGGCCCCTCTCCATACCATCTTGGGACCTGTCTCTGGTGCTTAAAACACTACAGCAGGGCCCATTTGAGCCTTTGCAGTCAGTTGAGCTAAAGTTTCTTTCAATGAAAACTCGGCTCCTGCTTGCATTGGCAAAACTTTTTACGTTACCCCCCTCTATCAAGAGAGTAGGGGACCTGCACGCATTTTCAGGTGACGATTCGTGCCTAGAGTTCGGGCCGGCTGACTCCCAGGTAATCCTGAGGCCCCGGCCTGGCTATGTGCCCAAGGTTCCCACTACTCCCTTCAGGGATCAGGTGGTGAGCCTGCAAGCGCTGCCCCCGGAGGAGGCAGACCCAGCCCTAGCTTTGCTCTGTCCCGTCCGAGCTTTGAGATGCTACGTAGACCGGATACAAAGCTTTAGGACCTTAGACCAGCTGTTTGTCTATGACGGAGGCCAGCAGAAGGGGAATAATGTCTCTAAGCAGAGGATGGCCCACTGGATTGTGGATGCCATCACCCTGGATTATCAGGAACAGGGTGTGCCCTGCCCGCTCAGGTTGCGAGCTCACACTAGGAGTGTTGCATCCTCCTGGGCGCTGGCTCGTGGCGCCTCGCTGACAGATATTTGTAGAGCTGCGGGCTGGGCGACCCCCAACACGTTCGCTAGATTCTATAGCCTTCGTGTGGAGCCGGTATCCTCCTGTGTTCTCACCTCAAACGGGTAGAGGCGCTGAGAGGCCCCGGTTTAGTGTCGCTTGCTAAAACTGCTCCAGAGTGTCCGTACTGTAGGCCCTGTCGAGCTCCTCCATCCCCTCGGCAGCCAGAACGTCCGATGCAGGACCTCTCTTTTGCGGAATATGGAAATAACCGATAGAGGGCTGGGATTCCATATGTAGAGACTTAAGTGTATCCCATATGTGTAAAGTCCACGTTATAACCTCAGAGCCAGTGTTTCCCCGGCAGACTTCTGCCATACCAAGAGGGCGCAGGCGGCTCGACACGGGACACTGGAAGGGGTAGCATCCATGGTGCTTTGGTAGAGATCCCAATTCGTCGGTCATTGACGTGACTCGTAGTGACCGACTGAAAGGGAACGTCTCGGTTACGTATGTAACCCTCGTTTCCTGAAGGAGGGAACGGAGACGTCACGTCCCATCGCCACAGCTGCTGTACCACCGCTGAGCAGCCAGGTCACCGGCTCGGCTCCTCAGCGAAAACCTGGTATGCGTTGCACCGGCTGCCTTTTCATGCTCACGCTGTGATCAGCGGCAGCGGGATGCAATCATCGCATGCAATGTGCATTGGCTCGTTTAGTTACAATCAAAGTAGATTGGTCTCTCTAAGCGAGATCCCAATTGTCGGTCACCGACGTGACGTCTCTGTTCCCTCCTTCAGGGAACGAGGGTTTCATACGTAATCGAGACGTTTTAGTTGCACCAGCCAAGTATGTGACAGTTGCAGTAATTTATATTTTTTGGCTATTTAATTATTTACATTTCTTTATCTATTTATCTAAAGTGTATTTTAAGAGTGGATTTATTGTATTTTCTTGCCCCTTGAAGTTTTTGCTTTTAAGGGTTTAAAGTTCAAACAAAATATATGTTTACTATATATTATATATATAGATAGATTCTATATAGAATATATTATATATTTTTTTTGTTTTTTTTTTTTTTTTTTTTATATATATGATTTAGCTGAGATTTTGTCCAGAAAAAAAGGCATATGGTAGATCATTAGTATTTTTTATTATGGTTAAATGTTTAATTTTGGAATTTTTACTTCCGAAAAATTTCTTTCAAAATATCTACAACAGTGAGAGGAAGAGTACTGCAGTGCACTGTGGGTAATCGTGTCTTAGCACAGGATCGTAATGATAAGCTAGACTGGTTGAAAACAAAGCGGCTTCACTTTACACTTTTAATTCTGTAATCCCTACAATCACAGCTGCTGAAAAGCATTTAAGGAAAAATTAAAGGCAATAAATTTGTAGCTTGGGTAACAAATGATTCGTGAGATACAAGATGTGACTGCAGGGTAAATGAGCACTGAGTTAAAGCCTGACATTTGTGTACGCAGCTCGGTTTTGCTTGCCTAAACCGGTTAGTAGGATTGTTTGTACATAAATCTAGGTAGCTGTGTATATTTGGACATAATTTTTGATCCTCATACAAGTGAGTGAGTTTTATTGGTCTGCATTCATTGGTTTGCTCAGAGATGACACCTCATTCTCAAGATCTCAGCTGCTGAGGGTTTAATGCACTGCTAAAAGTCAGGTCATAATCACTCCTCTTTAGTCCTGCTTCCCATTTAATTGACTGTCTTCCACACATAAAGTCCCCCCTTCTCACTGTCTGATTACTGCAGCCAGCGGATTCGTACACAGATTCATGAGATCCTATCCAACCTGCTGTCGGTTTCCTACAAGACCTTTGGGAAATGTCCATCCAGCTTAATTTCCAATCACAACTTTGAAGAATATTAATAGACCTGCCACCCAGAAATGTGCATTAGCTAGGCATCTCTAATACAAACCTCCATAAAACTCAATTTATGATGGAGTTAGATCTTCTCTCCCTTCATCAGACAGCGAAAAGAGAGTTTGTATTTGAGGCTTTTGTCTGTGTACTAGCACAAAGCATATAAAAGGTTATTGTCCCTCTCCGTCTCTGGAAATATTTCCTTAAGCTTACCTCAGACCAAGCAATTTCTCCTTTTTTTCTTCTCTTGCCTTTGTTTTGAAGACAAAGGTGATGAATTTGGAGCGTGTGTGAAATGCCAGGCAGACAACGGCAGAGAACGAAGTGTGTCATTTATTCTCTCAGCAGGTGTGACGCGGTGGGCCTGGTGTGCGCCTCGGTCCATTGTCCTGCCGCACACACGCCCCGCTCCCCGGAGAATAGCCTCCTCTCCCCGGCCGCGCCAATCCCAGGACAGAAAACTTGCAACAAAAGGTGAAAATGAGTGTAAATTGCAGTTATTTTTCCATTCTTTCCTTTTGTAATTTGAACACTTTTTATCTGCTGGAACAACGCTTTATTTATTTTTTTCTTTTTTTCTTTGGAAAGGAGCTCGCTGACACCTTATTCACAGGGTTATGTGACAATGTAGGTTTCTGATTACTTCCAAATGGTGTTACGATGAAAATCGTGAACTTTGTTCTGTAGAGCATCTTGTGACTTTCATGTTCTTTGGTTTATCTCCACATAATTATCGAATTTAACTTTAACACCATTTAATTAAAAGCGTTAGGATTTTGTATCTAGTATGTACAAAATACGAAGTACCAAAAAAATCACACTTTTGTTATGTAGGGCATGTTGAGATGTACAAGCTCTTTGATCGGCCACACTATATTCAAACAAATTACAGAAATGACACTAAATCCTGCATATTGTTTTGATTTGTGGCTCATTATCCTTGGCCTTATACATCCTTTTTGTTTTTGTCAGTACATAAAAAAAAATCTATATATATTACAGTATATATATATATTCACATGCTGTAATGTAAGAACAGCTTAAATCTTCTGAATTTTCATGTTAGCTATTTAGCATGACAGTAATCTTAGTCAGCCATAAATATATGTTATATTAAATTCATGCAGAAAATAGACATTTTTCATTCATTCACATAGACATGCATTCACATTTTACTTACATAATCACATCTGATCTAAAATATTTATTTTCATTTACAGTATTTTGGTTGCAATGCCAGTATATTGGGCCTCCAATATGTAAACACACATTTGTATCAACATTTAATAATTCATATAAGCAGTAACTTTATATATACACCAAGACAGTTCACTCATATTACTATGAATGGGAGAAAGTGCAACACGCAACATTGTAATAAGTCCCCGCCTTCTAAATAAAAGAACCAATCACCAACTGCTAAAGTTATCACATCACTGCTGTTGCTTTTAGAAGTTCCAGTTTCTAACTGTACATGTGCATTAACTGGTCCAAGCAATGTATGTGTATATATACTGTATATATGGATAAAATTTAAACCATCCACATGTTATTGACCTAAGGAGCACTGGCCTGTTTTAGTGGTCTGCATGTTCAGTGCCTGAATTTCAGTATTTATTTCAGGATGGTGGTAACCTGATGGGATTTGTGCTAATTATGAACCAGAGAGGCACCTACACCTGCACAGGGCAGCTTTTCCTCACATTGAAACATTAGCTCATCTCTTTTAAGCTCATCTCTTTTAATATATTTGCCGCTTTTACCCACTAACAGCATATTATCCTGTCGGGTTACAAATTAAAACACCATGTCACTAACTGGCTGGGGAGGTGGAATTGGGCATCACAAAAATCTAATTGTTCCCATGACATTTTTGTTCAGCGGGACAATTAATTCTATCGGTCCATGTAACCTTTTCCCCAAGTACTGTACGATGGCATTTTTAGTATTCGTAATGAATGGACTGTGAGTGAGAGAATGGTTAAAGCAATCATTACATTATTTAACAAACGTATTTAATTGGATTGGACGTAGGGAGTGTGTTTCTCGGTGACGACGAGCATTGATGTTCTGCCTGATAATTCAATATTGTAAATGGGATTGTTTTGGACAGAGCACAATCTTCGATGCATTACTGTATGTAAATGTCTTCCACCCATGCACCCCTCCTCTTCCTCCGCCCCACTCTTTTTCTTGCTTTCTCTGACTTTCATCGTCCCGTTTAATGAAAGTCGAGGTTGAGTTGTATTTCAGCGCAACTGAATTTACAAAAGCAATTTACAGAAAGGGTTCACTTTAGCTACATTAGAGAGAAGCTTCCATCAGTCCGGGCCCCTCTGGGGCCGAGAAGGTGCTGTACATCCGTGTCTTAAACTGAGGTGAACATCCTAATTTATTAAGTATTGATCACCACAAATGACAGTAAGTGCTACAACATTTAGTGAGCAAATAACTGACAAATTGACAGACAATTTTCTTACATTTGGAGTCTTTAATGGCTTAAGTACACAAGAAAAAGACTATAAAATTATTATCAGCCATAGACCATGAGAAAAACAAAAATCCATCATGGCCATTACACTTCCCTCTTGACATTGTTAAATTACCTTAATGCCTTAAACAACGGACGTGCGGGCCTGTAATGATGCATTTGGTGAGTGTTTCTTACTTTTTGGCCAAAAATGACATAGTTTTATTTGATTTTTTAAATGCAACTTGTAATGGGATACGCATTATATGCGTGCTGCGATGCCATTATATAGTGTTAGTAGAAAGTACCTGAGATTGTATTGAAGTAAATGTGCTTAATCTAGGCTGGCTTAATCTAATTTCCATCAACAGCCATCTTGTTCCGGTTTGTGAGTGAAATGTTAATGTGACCTCATTAATCTATTAGCCCCGATGCATGCTCATAGAGAAGCAGGCAGATCGGAATAAATAATGCATTATTTTCACCAGGCACGGCCCTCTGTAACCCGTCGCACCTCTAGGGCAATTAAAAGGGCTTAGAGTGCCTCTGCCGCGCGGCTATAGCATGTGAAGGCCAGGCGCTTCGGTTGAATATTCGCAAGATGTAGCGGTATCCTCCAAGACCTTATTAATAACAGGCAGGAACGCACCCGAGCCGCTTTAGAATTGACCTAAAGACTTGTTTATCCTCATGAGGGTGCGCTCGTAGGGGTTTTCTGCTCTGTGCCAGGCGGTGAGTGAGGCGTAGCTGATGTTGGTGAGAGGTTTTATCTGTTTATCCTGCAGGAGGTCCATTTCGGGCACCATCTCTACTTTTGGAAGATGGAGCTGTGTGCTTGGAAATGTCTCTACTTGTTAGTTAAAAAAGGCTTTTCTCACATAATTATGGTCACGTACTTTGTATATGATGCAATGTGTTGCAAAATGAGGAATTGGTCAGTTTAATGGTTGTTTTTATAGGCCATTTTAAGAGTTTTAATTAAATGACAATTTCCATTTTATCCCACAGTTTTCTTTTTAACCAAACACACCCTTTTCAAAACGAGCGCCACCAAGTCAGGCATCAGCAAAAAGCTGCGCCTGAAAATAGCTGTAACTTAAAGCTTTGCTTTTCAATAATTATAGCTTAGATTTCTTTACTCATAAGAGATCTGGGGATCTGTACTGTAGGAAAAGTTAGAAATAAAAAGTTGGTGTTAGCGTTGCATTCTCTCATGTTTCACTCCTCAAAAGCTGCAATTATGCTGTGAAGATCAGGATTCATACTTGGTTATCATGGGGATTGAATACACCTCCGGAGAGTTTCAGCCTAAATCAAAACTAAAAGATAAGCAGTGCTGTTTTTCTTCTTTCTTTCACTCTCTTTGCAAAAAAAAAAAAGCCTCTGTGTTTCAAAGAGCTCTGCCATTAATTTGAAGAAAGGTTCCTGTTTCAATTCCTATCTGTGTTTGAATATTGGCAGTTCATTCCATTCAGAGGCCTTAAGCTTGTCAGGGAGACATCATTGTTGAGAGTTCCTTTTATCTTGAGTTGAAATGAATGTTCTTTTATAATGGATTTGATTTGGGTCTGTAATTCCTACTAATTTTATATGATGCTTTTTATGTAGTGTATAGCATGGAAGTATGTAAATTTGGATGCAGGGTCCAGTCCATGTTGTTGCACCTCTTTCCTTCATTTGGATAGATGACTGCACTGAGACTGATGCTGTGATCACATCCACTTTGTGGTATGTAAGGAGTCAACCATAGGCATTTCATAGGAACATATCCAATCAGCATCTTTGCAATGCCATGAATTGTCCATTCAAATTCCCTCTGACTCCAATAACACTTATCTTAAAGCGTTCCTTTAGTCTGCCTTCAATACCCATGCAAAATATCATTCAACCTCAAAATTGCATTGAATATAAAAATGAAAGACCTGATAATGTCCTTGACTGGAACAAGAGAGGATTTTTTCTGCACTTGGGTCAGTATATTTGAATAACATTAGAGCTCAAAGCTCGCCTTTTTTGATTCTCAAACTTCAACTCTCCTCTGGCGAATTTAGTTGAAATGTTAAATATTAATTCAGTTATCTGCAGGATACATGCTTCTGCAAGTACATGCGGCCTCGTTTAAATTCCAAAACGTTGGTAAAGAGAAACTCACCACAATGTTGTTACAAAACTTTATTGGCTTAATTTCTTCCGTGGAACACAAAAGAACATGATTTTGTCAATCAATTAGTCCCAATAGCTGTAAAAAGAATCCAAAAAGTATCTCCATACAAATATATACAACTTGTTCTCTATTTGAAGTCTTCTTAAGTCACAACAGTTTTGTGTGAATAGAACGAAATTTAAGATGTTAGTTGCAATGAACTGCTTTGAACGAGTTATTGAGTCAGTGAATTGAATTTGAGAACTGGACCAACCTGATTCATTGTCAAGATTGAAGAGTCAAAATAATCATTTGTTCATGACTCGTGAATTGGACAGTGATGTTATTGTGAACAATATTATTACAAATTGTTTTTATTAATTGAAATATAAATATTAGATTAAAAACATATTTAAATGTAAAATGAAAATGAGAAATGTTGCCTTGGCAACTAACTTAAAAATTAAGCTGAAGAACTAATATAAATAAAACAACCTGAAATAAAAATGTATTTAAAGCTAAATATAAATAAAAACCGAAAATGACAAAAGGCGCTGCAAAACTGAACTAACATTTTTTAATGAAAACTGAAATTAAAAAAATTAAAACTAATTAAAAAAATTAATAAATACTATAATAGTGGATAAATAATACTAAAATAACACAACACACAAAGTTATCGTATGACTTCAGAAGACCTGGAATACAGTGAACAAGTTGCATAGAATAATTTTATGATGCTTTTGGCTCCATTTTGAAAGCTCTGGTCCAAATTCATTGTAATCGTATGGAAAAGAGTGACCAGAACATTATTCAGACAACATTAAGGTGACTATTCTTGTTATCTTCCAAGGATAATGTATGCTAGCTTTGGAAAACAGAAACAGGAAGTGATGATGAACACCCTAACTCTCAGTGAACAGGGACAAGGCTAGTCACAGGAAATGGTTTGAATAATTGGAAATATGGAGTCGAAATGTGTTTCTGAGAAGGAGGGGGTGGAGTGTAAGACATTGGTCTAAATACATTACGCAGCTAATGGGGTATTTCAATGCACACCAGGGTCAGGGGTTCAGGGGGGAATGTGTTTAGTGAGGACGAGCAGTTTTCCAATCATCTGTCCTGCTGGACGGAACTCAGGCATGGGGCTGCTGGACTGTCCCTTATGCTGGTGGAAAGTCTAATTTTCACGCCTAATTTCTTCTTCTAAAGACCACCGAAGAGGCCTTGTGTCTTTTTTCCCATCACTCACAAAAGGGCTTTTTAGTTTGGGAAGGCAATAACTTATTTCTATTCAATCAAACTTTTGCATTTTGCCTTATTGCGCTTAAAGCCATCTTTCCCAGCTCTCTTTTTAATATATCACGGTTATATATTAATATTGCTTTGCAAAAAAAATTCGTCATTTGACGATAAATTCTGTCTCTTAGCAAACTGAGATTTCAACTAATCTTTGATATAATAGGATTTTTTATTCCCCACTTTTGTGTTTGTTCAGGGTATAATTTGGCCTCCCTAAGTGTCACAATTTGCACAAGATGGCCCATGTGTCTGCATTAAGTGCTGGGGGCCTGCATCGTATTCAGTGGTTCAGTCTGAGATTTTTATTATCATTTTCAAAGCATCAAAGGTTTTCTCCATCCAAGCTTAAAGAGATGAAAGTTTGCCTTTGTTCCATCCCCATGACATTACTACCATGCATTAGAGTTCTTTTTATATGTGAAATTACCTTTTACATTCTCACTGAGAGTGCAGTCTATAATGCAGTAGTTCCCTTGCACGTTTTTTTATCACATAAAATTGAATTTTTCCACCTCCTCAGGAACATACAATTCACTTTTTGATTTTTATTCTCTCTCTTCTTCTTCATAAGGCGATACATTTTATGGTCACCACAGCCTTTGATCGGCTCTAATCTCAATGACAAACATTGCCTTGTTTGTTTCATGTCAAAACCAGACTGTCTGTTGACTGATATGTTTTTGTTCTTTTTTTTTTTTTTTACTCTCAGTAAAGCAGGAATGGCCACTTAACACAATTTGAAGATACCACAATGCACTTCTGAAAGGTACTATCTAAATCTACCAACTTTAAATGTCATGTTACTTTAGTGAATTTATGTACATAGAAGTTTGTACATCATTTTGTACACTAATCAGAATTGGCACAACAGTGAAGAAGGAAGAAAGAAGAAAGAAGAAAGAAGAAAGAAGAAAGAAGAAAGAAGAAAGAAGAAAGAAGAAAGAAGAAAGAAGAAAGAAAGAAAGAAAGAAAGAAAGAAAGAAAGAAAGATTTTATCCAGCTAGGACACATTGAATTGTATCAAAGTGAACGGTGACATCTTTGTAATGTTACAAAACACTTCTATTTCAAATAATGTGGTTATTTGACCTATGTCATTGAAGAATCCGAAAAAAAGTTTCCACAAAAGATTTAAGCAGCACAACAGTTTTTAACATTGATAATAATAAAAAAAAAAGTTTCTTGAGCACCAAATCATCATATATAAAAATAATATCTGAAGGATCATGTGACACTAAAAACTAGAGTAATGGCTGCTGAAAATGTTTCATGAAATAAAACCTTTAAAAGGTGAATAAAAAAAATTCTAAATTCTAACATTGCTTTTATTTTTTTATCTCAAATATGCAGCAGCCTTTGGAACATAAAAACATATATATTGAACAAAATTATAAACGCAACACTTTGTTTTTGCCCCCATTTTTCATGATCTAAACTCAAAGATCTAGACTTTTTCTATGTACACAAAAGGCCTATTTCTCTCAAATATTGTTCACAAATCTGTCTAAAATCTGTGTTAGTGAGCACTTCTCCTTTGCCGAGATTATCCATCCACTTCACAGGTGTGGCATATCACGATGCTGATTAGACAGCATGATTATTGCACAGTGTGCCTTAGGCTGGCCACAATAAAAGCCACTCTAAAATGTGCAGTTTTACTGTATTGGGGGGTCCGAGGGGGTCCGAAACCAGTCAGTATCTGGTGTGACCATTATTTGCCTCACGCAGTGCAACACATCTCTTTCGCATTGAGTTGATCAGGTTGTTGATTTTGGCCTGTGGAATGTTGGTCCACTCCTTTTCAATGGCTGTGTGAAGTTGCTGGATTTTGGCAGGAACTGGAACACACTGTCGCATACGCCGATCCAGAGCATCCCAAACAAAGCTCAATGGGTGACATGTCCGGGGGGGGCGGTGATTATCTGGCCAGGCAAGACTGGATGTTTCAGGGCTTCGCTCGCAGGAGATTGTGTACAGATCCTTGCAACACTGGGCCATTGGCTTATCATGCTGCACATGAGGTGATTGGTCGTAGGATGACTGGCCGACAGTGGGTCCTCAGTATCTCGGCAGCAGTATCTCTTGCAGTCTCAAAAGCATCATAAATGCACTTGTGTTCGTTTCCGATAACATACATCCTGCGGCCTGTCATACCATACACCCGCACGCGCAAGCCATGGTCCAGCTCAGAGTCCACAACGTTGACGATCAGCAACTGCTACCCCACATACGCCATACACGCTTGTCTGTCATCTGCCATGTCGGCATGAAACGGGCGGGATTCATCACACGTGAAGAACACCTCTCCAAGTGTCGCAAGAGCGACCATCGAATGTAGCATTTGCCCACAATCAAGTCTGGATTTACGATGACGAACGGTCAAGTCCGGTCGAGACCAATCCGATGGATTACGGACCGAGCATGGCAGATGATCTCTTTTGAGTTTCACGGGCAACAGCTCTGGTGGCATTCCTCCAGTCAGCATGCCAATTGCACGCTCCCTCGAAAAAAACTTGTGACATCTGTGACATTGTGCTGTGTGATAAAACTGCACATTTTAGAGTTGCCTTTTATTGTGGCCAGCCTAAGGCGCACATGTGCAATAATCATGCTGTCTAATCAGCATCTTGATATGCCACACCTGTGAGGTGTATGGATTATCTCGGCAAAGGAGAAGGTCTCACTAACACAGATTTAGACAGATTTGTGAAGAATATTTGAGAGAAATAGGCCTTTTGTGTACATAGAGAAAGTTTTAGATCTTTGAGTTCAGCTCATTAAAAATTTGGGCAAAAACAAAAGTGTTGCGTTTAATTTTGTTCAGTGTATATATATATATATATAATTTGTCTACTGCTTGCTGTGACTTGCTACTTCCAATACATCCACAGACATGCTGCTGTGAGCATGTGAGAAATATTGCTGCTGCAAATATAACATTCATGAAATAACCCCCATAGCATACATGAATCACCTTGTAGTAGATCAATACAGGTGGAGCTGGGGAATGTGGAGGGTTTCTGAAGCAAGCTGCAGCTGCTACTGCAAGCTCTAGTCATATATTTAAATGTTGAGCAGCAAGCTCATTGGCTACCAATACAGGAGAGAACCAATCAGCTATGCCATGTGATAATGATGTCATTAGGTCAGATTGAGTTATAATGTTTGCCCTGATCTGTTGTATATATATAGCATGAACATAAAGAATACTTCTGAACTTCTGTCTTTACATATAAATACCTAGCATAATAACATAATATTAATTAGTTTTCTTTAGATTAAATATTGATATATGTGATGATATTTGCTTTTTATTTCTTTGATAATTTTTTTTACTCTATTGCATGCCATTTCAAGTCTTCCTCTTTTTCTGCTATGCCATTGAATGTTTTATTTTCACGTAAAAGAATATTCTCATTAATTCTGCAAATTGCTGCATGATACGTTCAGTACAATCTGAGTTCCCAGTCATAATGTGAAGTAGAATTGACTGGCGTGTTTGGTGTGATCAGTGAAGAATGCAAACTGAATGTGCTGGCCAGGTTTCTTACTGCTCTGTGATTCAAATAAACAGCTCTCTTTTGAATGCCCTGCGGTTGAAATTAAAATAAGGGGGGAAAAAACAACAACTTGAATTTCATTCCCTGCATAATGTAATTAATATCTTTTTTATCCATGTGGAATTTGAAATTAAGATGTAAATTGGCCATTTAACAGAGCCATAGGATTCATAATCCTAAAATGTCAAACTCAATTAAAGCTTTCCCACACTCAAGGGATTTTCCGGACACACAATGAGAAACCAATCAAGATCTTTTCCAAATTACTTTGCTGTCTGCGTGCATGATGGAATTGTCCACTTGGCAAATCCCCAGTGTCTGTGCATGATTCATCTTTTACCTGAACGCTTGAGCTCTTCACGCCTGAGTCAGTTCCCCTCTTTCTTTTTACATATGCAAACAGGCCGGCATCCCAGACAACTGCTCATTCCCCTCTCTTGATCACAGAGGCTTTAAGCAGCAAATAAGCAGTAAATGAAAGGAATGTTTAATCGAGGCATACAATTTCGAGAGCTAAGGAAGGTACAGCGATAATGTATTAATCTGCTTCTCTCAGATTAATCAATTCCAGGGGTGGGGAGAGCAGGGAAATGGGAAGATTGGGGCTGACAGACATTGAACCAGAGAACAAGCCCGAAAGCGAGCACACCTACACAGACTCAAATATCTCACTGGACTCTCCAATTAGAGGTAATAGTTGTCTGACCTTCTTTATCAAAACTGTGGTTCTTTTAAAAATATGTATATTTCACCCAAAAAAGAAAAAAAAAACCTTCAGCATAGGCTCATTTGAAATATGTGCCTCTAAATACATTTCTGCAAAACTGAAAAAAACGTCCCTATACATACGAATCGCTGCAGTTTCCAGTTGAAATAAACACTAGAGGCAGTAAAACTCCAACTTCCTTTTCACACAAAGTATGATTTACAGGTCCACTGTTTTGATTAATAAAGCCTAATTTTTCGCACAGTTACTTGGGGAATATTATGTTATATATTCAAAACAATTTTAACATGCTGCAAGATTTCAAAACTGATATTTTTAGCATTAGCGTCCCATATCCAGCTTCATATGTATGGGTTTTCATATGTAGTAGGTTTGCTCGGAAGCTCACGCAGTATGGAGTTGCACTTGAGGGGGGGGGGGGGGGGATGGTGAAGAGCTCCGGTGAGGGGTGCAATCCTCGTTAAACTAAGCTTCGACCAAAGGCAGTTAAAACCTACATATAGTGAAGTTCCAATGGCATCGTGCGATAACAAATGCAATTTTATATCAGTTTTGCATTTGTTAACACTATAGGGTAGGTTTAAAGTTGGGTTTGGTTTAGAGGATGTTTCCAACACGAGTGATAATTAACATTTGTCGTCACTCCCTGGATATATAAAAAAAATTTAATAACGTGCTCAGGGTCACGTATTAACAGTGTTTAGCGGCGCCACCACGTGGACATTTCGAATTTTGAAACTGCCACAGAAACTCGTGCAGTAAGGTACGTAATAACGGTATTTCGAATGTGCCTGGGTTGGTATATTTAGTCTCTGTGCTGTAAATGAATATTAAAGGGGTCATATGATGTTGCTAAAAGAACATTATTTTGTGTATTTGGTTGTAATGAAATGTGTTTATGCGGTTTAAGGTAAAAAAAAAAACATTATTTTCCACATACTGTACATTATTGTTTCTCCTCTATGCCCCGCCTTTCTGAAACGTGTCGATTTTTACAAAGCTCATCGTTCTGAAAAGCGAGGTGTGCTCTGATTGGCCAGCTATCCAGTGCGTTGTGATTGGCCGAATACCTCAAGCGTGAGACGGAATGTTACATCCCTCACCATACTGTTGATGCTGTGTTCCGGCTGGAGCAACGAGACAAAAACATGAAAACCGCATTATAAACGAGGCATTTGTTGCATCCAGTGGGGAAATAATTATGGATTATAATGATTTATACTGTCTTTTTACGCGTTGCGTTGCATCGCGCCGCGTAAACATAAAACCATGTCTGCATTTGTGATCGGAGAAATGACAAACAACAAGCGCTACTCTACACTGCTCAAAACTCACGTTTGAATCATCAGTGGCAAATTCTTTAAATATGAAAACGTACTTACAGTCTGTGAGTCAGAACAGCCGGCATTGTAGTCTACTCTACCAGGAAACAGTCCTCCATAAAATGTGCTGCACACATCTGAATATTTAGGTTGAACTGTTCTGGAACAGTATTGTAAATACAACTTTTCAAGGCCGGGGGCTAGAGTGAGTGCTAGCAGCGGCCCGTTGGATTCGACAAGTAGCGGGCCGGCCGGGCTTGGGCACCAGCATTTATGACGACCGCCTTGGCTGGACTACCGCTTCGTCCACGGTGAAACGCTCCGGCGATACGCACTAGCGCGAAAGTTGGATAATGTATTTCCTCAGCGACCAGCACGGATCAGCTCTAGGCATGACGAAGCGGATATCGTCCTCTTTTGGAAGGCCAAAGCAAAGTTCTTTTCAGGCTTCACAACGGAACACACGGCAACAACAATACTACAGCGAGAATCAAAGTTACATTTGGGCGGGGTTATGCAAATCTTCACGTTGTGACATAGATATGTTAGGGGCGTGTTAGAACGAGCCGTTTTTTAGGTAGGCTTGGTTAACTCTAACTTTTATAAAGAATATCTATTTGGATTTGAGACTTTAGTCTTGGCAACTTTACAGATCTTCTTTATGCACAAAGAGCTTGTAACACTCCAAAGAGAATTTTTTTTTTTTAAATCGCATCATATGACCCCTTTGAAGGTGCATTTACTGAAGTAATTTTCTTTTTATGATGTGCTGTCATCTTAGATTTATACTGACACCTAGTGATGTGGATGTACAAGAGCAGTTTGTACAGTGTAGAGTTTGTTACCGATTTTGAAGAAATGCACTATTTGCAGTTAGACATGATTCCTTTATTCTGTGAGTTAAAGTGTTTGACAATAGGGGGTTATTGCGATTCGGCTAGTCATGTGATCTCCAATGGCGGCCAGTAAAAAATATATTATATAAAAAAAATAAAAAATCAGTTAAATGTACTGTTAAAACCGGCTAACTAGGGATGCTCATCAACATTTTATAGGGATAAGTTCACTGACCAAATAAAGTCTTATGCATGTGGTAACCAATAGTGCTATATCCATTTACTTCCATAGTATTTTTTCCCTGTACTATGGAAGTCAATGGCTACCGTCAGCTGTTTGTTCACCAACATTTTTCAAAATATTGTATTTTTTGTTCATCAGAAGAAAGAAATTCACACAGGTTTGGCACAACATGAGTGTGAGTAAATACATTTTAATTTTTTCATTTCTTTTAAAGTTTTACATGTGGAACATACATTCATGTTTAAACACTGCCTATTTCATTAATTGAAATAATGTTAACGTTATTTCAGTTACTGAATATGGTCATTTAATAATTAACTTATAATAACTAAAATCTTTTTTAACCTTGATAGTGTATTAATAACCACCTTAAAAACACAAGTGGTAATAAAAAAGATACATGATGAAAATAAATACTAATATAGAAGGTTTATGGTGTCATAAAAACAAATACAAAATGCCATTATGGTAACATGACACTAAAATAATGTAATTAATGTTAAATAAACAACATAAGATATAACATGAAACCCTAATTTACATAAGGGTTAAAAAACTAAGAAGAAATGCAATTATTTAAGTGGAAAAAAACATCAAATGTGAGCTGTCACGCAGAGAATACTGGCAATGTCAATTTAACAGTATGATGATGACCTTTGATTTGGACCGCCATGTTATATCACAACGGGGGCAGAATAAAAAAAAAAAAAAAAAACGTATTGAAGCATATTTTCATTATTTTATAAATCACACTAAAATGTAGAGAATATTAATGAATTTAAAGTTTGTTATGTCAGTTTATTACGCTATATTTGGATATAATGGATCATTTACTTTCAGCAGAGCCCTCAGTCAAGTTTGACTTTTGGTTTCAAACAGTAAACGTTTGGGCGGCCATCTGCTAAGACGTTAATGGAACTTAACATTAACCATTTAAATGTACATTTAAAAAAAATAATAATCAACAGCACGCCTGAGTGATTAAACTTTTCAATTAAGAAAAAATAATGCTTTTCAATAAAAGTTATGCATTTGATGAACTGACAGTTTTAACCTTCTCATCTAGCAAACTTCACCGAAAGGCCTTTATAAATGTTTTTGTCATTAATACATGTTCATGGTCATGTTCTAGTTAACAAGAAACTGTTTAAATGTCCAAAGTGATTTTTTTCCTGAAATATGTACATCACTCAGTGCAAAACTCGACAAAGTGGCTCGAGCATTAAGAGTTGATGAGGCCACTCATCTCATATTGAACTTGCCATTGCAATGGGCTTTCAAACTGAATTACAGCATGAGGCCCATTTATAGGGGAACCTTCATGGAGTCCTGCTGTATCATATTCAATTGTATGATTCATTGACATAATGCTTTCAAAAGTTCCTCACACTTAAACTTATTTTATTGTGCTCCCAGAGGCTCCCTTTGGCATCTTTATTTCCTGGCATAAACAAGCAACAACCTCAGTTTTGCGTAGATTTAGGGAAATGACGGCGGTTTGTGAAACAGTTTGAGTAGTTTTCTATCAATTTGACCATTTCAGCATCGACTGCATGAGCATCATCCTGTGAATCTGTGTAATATGGTACCGCATTGTAGCTTTTCTCTTTGCGTCAGGAGAATTGAGGCCTGCGAGCTGTTTATGAGAGTGTAAGGTCTGTTGATAATGACGCCAAAGCTACAGTCCACTAGGCCATGGTGAGATGCTCATTTGTGGCGTGTTTAGCTACGGCGTGGCAGGGGTTCAGTGCTGTCCCTCATTAAAAATATGTCATTAATCATTCTCTGGAAAGTATGTTCAGCAACAAGCAATCGTAGCGTGCACATGAGGAACGCAGGACCATAGAGGAAAAAACATTGACTTCATAAAGTTGCTAATAGTTTAAGCGTAAATACCAAACTTTACATTGCGACTAATGTAATTCTAAATAGCGAACATGAATATGTTTGTGTCGCAAAATGAAAGCAGTCAAGAGAGCAGCATTCCCCCATTTGCATGGAAAGCCATTTGTAATTCTGGACTTCAGAAATTCCTGTTCAGTGATTTAAGACCTTCAAAACACAACAGCTCATTTAAATAATAATGATCATAAACTACTGCCCAGGGCGGTATCAAACATCACCTTCATAACATGGTAAACAAGAAAACAATGATGGCGGGCCACTTAATTTATGCTGGGAGTATTTTCGTGTTATGTCACTCTACTTTTAATTGACTCTAAAGGCAAGCGTTTCTTTGAGTCGTTGTTTATGATTGATTCTGTCTTTAAAGGAATAACATTGCGGTGGACAGCAATATTCAGACCTCCATTAACCCCGCAGATGTCTGAGCTACTCGAGTATGAATGCATTTGCATTTCTCTTTAGTTTGAAAAGGCGTCCGAAGCCGCTAAGACAGACTCATTCTATTAACTGCACCGACATCTTTTTTTACAAGCACACGGCTGTCGACGTACAAATAAATTTCTGTCACTTTGACGGCGTTATGAATGCTTGACATCAAAATATGGGCCAATTAAGATCATCAGACATGTACCCTTTGCCTTTTTGATGCTGAATATTTTAATTTTTGTTGATGTATTGGCCGGTAAGCATGGAAGTACAGACCACAAACACGTTCAATATTCACACCTCCCCCATCCAACACACACACATTTATCCCCAGTGTCCAGTTTCATTAAACAGTAATGTGAATATAAGCACATATTCATTAGAAAATCCCTTATTTTTCCTTTCATCTCAACCTTTCAGTTACAAGCAAGACTGTCTTAGGGAAGCTACAATAATTTGAAAGAGTTCACCCAAAATTGAAAATGTTGTCATCATTTACTCACCCTCATGTCGTTCAGTTCCTAAGATTTAAATTTCAGTCTGTTTCTCAAACAAAGCTATTGCTGACTAGAGAAGATGTAAAATATAGATGCACGGACCACTTTTATGATACTTATACTGTGTTTTTGCATCCTTTTTGAAGATTGAAAGCTTCGGTCCTTGTTCAGTGTAATTGCATGGAAATCAGTCTTCAAAATGTCTCCTTACGTGTTCCGTGGAAAAAGGAACGGCTATCATGTTATTTTTATGACAGAATTTTCATTTTTGGGTGACTATCCCCTTTAAAAAAAAAATTATTATTTATTTAAATATAAAATAAATATTACATTATAGATACATTGGGTCAAAAAAGTATTTAGGTCATCCACCAATTGTGGCAGTTTCTCCCCACTTAAAAATATGATAGAGGCCTGTAATTTTCATCATAGGTTTACCTCAATTATGAGAGACAAAATGAGAAAAGAAAATCCCGAAAATCACATTGTAGGATTTTTAAAGATTAATTGGTAAATTCCTCGGTAAAAAAAGTATTTGGTCACCTACAAACAAGCAAGAGTTCTGGCTCTCACAGGCCTGTAACTTCTTCTTTAAGAGGCTCCTTTGTCCTCCACTGGTTACCTGTATTAAATGGCATCTGTTTGAACTCGTTATCAGTATAAAAAGACACCTGTCCACAACCTCAAACAGGTCACACTCCAAACTCCACCATGGCCAAGACCAAAGAGCTTTCAAAGGACACCAGAAACAAAATTGTAGGCCTGCACCAGGCTGGGAAAACTGAATCTGCAATAGGTAAGCAGCTAGGTGTGAAGAAATCAACTGTGGGAGCAAATATTAGAAAATGGAAGACATACAAGACCACTGATAATCTGCCTCGATCTGGGGCTCCACGCAAGATATCACCCCATGGGGTCAAAATGATCACAAGAACTGAGAGCAAAAATCCCAGAACCACACGGGGGGGGCTAGTGAATGACCTGCAGAGAGCTGGGATCAAAGTAACAAAGGCTACCATCAGTAAAACACTGCGCCGCCAGGTACTCAAATCCTGCAGTGACAGACGTGTCCCCCTGCTTAAGCCAGACATGTCCAGGCCCGTCTGAAGTTTAGCTAGAGAGCATTGGATGATTCCAGAAGAGGGGGATTGGGAGTAAGTCATGTGGTCATGATTTAAACCAAAGATATAACTTTTTGGAAAAACTCACTTGAGGAGAAAGAATGCTGATTTGCATCCAAAGAACACCATACCTACTGGTGGAAACATCATGCTTTGGGGCTGATTTTCTGCAAAGGGACCAGGACGACTGATACATCCAGGGGGGGTTTATGACCACTCAAAGTGAGGTGTGTGGGGCACCCAACGGCCATGTTCCGCGTACAGCGTGTCGTGCCAGCGTGTAAACACGCAAACGTGGGGGGGGGGGGGGGGGGGGGGGTCCTCCGCGGTCCGCCTGGGCCATTGAAGATGCAAACTGCTGGGGGATCTTTCACATACATACCCAAACAGCAACGCGCCCGGGGGGGGGGGGCGGCGGCCAACGCAGGAGTGGGCTTCGTAAGAAGCATTTCAAGGTCCTGGAGTGGCCTAGCCATTCTCCAGATCTCAACCCCATAGAAAATCTTTGGAGTTGAAAATCCGTGTTGCCCAGCTACAGTCCCAAAACATTACTGCTCTAGAGGAGTTCTGCATGGAGGAATGGGCCAAAATAATAGCAACAGTGTGTGAAAACCTTGTGATGACTTACAGAAAACGTTTGACCTCTGCATTGGCCAACAAAGGGTATATTAACAAAGTATTGAGATTAAATTTTGTAATTGACCAAATACTTATTTTCCACAATAATTTGCAAATAAATTATTTAAAATCCTACAATGTTATTTTCTGGATTTTTTTTCTCATTTTGTCTCTCCTAGTTGAGGTATACCTATTATGAAAATTACAGTCCTCTCTCATCTTTTTAAGTGTGAGAACTTGCACAATTGGTGGCTGACTAATACTTTTTTTCCCCACTGTATATACCGTATCTTCCCATAAGTGAGTATTCAACCCCTCACATTTTGTAAATATTGTTAATTATAATCTTTTCATGTGACAACACATGAAAAATGACAACTTTGCTAAAAAAAAAAAAAAAACAATTTAAAGTAGTGAGTGTACAGCTTGTATAAAAGTGTAAATTTGCTGTCCCCTCAAAATAACGCAACACACAGCCATTAATGTCTAAACCGCTTGCCACAAAAGTGAGTACACCCCTAAGTGTAAATGTCCAAATTGGGCCCAATTAGCCATTTTCTCTTCCTTGTGTCATGTGACTCATTAGTGTTACAGGGTCTCAGGTGTGAATGGGTAGCAGGTGTGTTAAATTTGGTGTTATCCCTCTCACTCTCTCATACTGGTCACTGAAAGTTCAACAATGCACCTCATGGCAAAGAACTCTCTGAAGATCTGAAAAAAAAAATGTTGCTCTACATAAAGATGACGTAGGCTATAAGAAGATTACCAAGACCCTGAAACTGACTTGCAGCACGGTGGCCAAGACCATACAAAGGTTTAACAGGACAGGTTCCACTCAGAAAAAGCCTCGCCTTGGTCGACCAAAGAAGTTAAGTGCACATGCTCAGCGTCATATCCAGATGTTGTGTTTGGGAAATAGACGTATGAATTCTACCAGCATTGCTGCAGAGGTTGAAGAGGTAGGGGGTCAGCCTGTCAGAGCTCAGACCATACGCCTGTCACAGATGCGCGGAGAAAACAAGGTAAGATCCAAATTGCAGTTTATTAAAGTAACAATGATCCATACAGAACAAAGCGTCGGCAAAATGTAATCGCAAACATAGGGAACAGTATACCCGACAGTACCTTATGACAACTCGAATTCAGAAGACAATACAATACTCACTAACGATCAGACAGAGTGAGCATGGTAGATATATATTATATGATGATTCAATTAACTTACTCCGGGTGATAATGATCAGAATGTTAACAGGTGGCTCCGCATGATGCAGAACAGAATAGACAGGGCAAAGGACTATGGAAATGTTCGTTCTGGGGTTGGGGCAACAGGACAAGCCGATTGCTCTGCAACGGTCCCCGTTAGCTCCCGGACCGGAGCGGACTCTGGAGTGGGCTCTGTGAGCTCCCAGAATGGAGCGGGCTCTGGAGTGGGCTCTATGAGCTCCTGGACTGGAGGCGGGCTCTGAGTGGGCTCGGTGAGCTCCCGACTGGAGTGGGCTCTGTAGTGGGCTCTGGATCTTCCCGACTGGGGCGAGCTCTGGATTGGGCTGTCCTGTCCTCCTTCTCACCCTCCACGCTTAGTGGGAGTCTGAAGGATAGAGGTGGTGGGCTCTGTGAGCTCCCGGACTGGCGCGGGCTCTGGAGTGGGCTCTGTGAGCTCACGGACTGGAGCGGACTCTGGAGTGGGCTCTGTGAGCTCCCGAACTGGAGCGGGTTCTGTGAGCTCCTGGACTGGAGCGGGCTCTGGAGTGGGCTCTGGACTGGGCTCTGTGAGCTCCCAGACTGAAGCGGGCTCTGGAGTGGGCTCCGTGAGCTCCCGGACTGGAGCAGGCTCTGGAGTGGGTGGGTCGTTCCTGTCGCTCCTTCTGCCCCTACCTGCACGGAGAGCCGCCGCTTAGTGGGAGTCTGAAGGTTAGAGGTGGTGGGAAAATCCCTGCGGAAGGGTTCTGATTGGCCAGGTATTGCCCACTGACTTCGACCCTGGAGATACTTGACGAAGCCCAAGAAGTCTAGGATCTTGAGTCCTTCCACCTCCCACTGGGGCAAAAGATTATCCAGACATATGTTAAGGAGGTCCTTAAGTGCAGGCCCACCGCCAGCGTCCACAAGTTCTGGGCAAAACCACTCAACCTCGACATTCCTTGCTGCCTCTTAGCGCTCAAGTCCTGTATCGGATCCATTCGCTCCATTCCGCTGTGGCAGGCGGGACAATCCTAATGTGCCATTTTTCAAAAAGGGAACACAGAAAAAACAAACTGCTGGATCTTGTGAGTGTCTTCGCTGTAATTCGTCAAAGGGGGCGAATGCAGGAAACAAGGTACGATCCAAGGCATTTATTAAAAGTAATCAAATGATCCAAAAATACCAAAAACCGTGGCAAAAAGGTAATCGCAAAAATAGGGAACGATACGGCAGCGACGTAACCTTTGAGAGCAACGGCAGACTCAGAAGACAATACACAATCTAGCAGCAAACACAGACAGAGTGAGCATGGTATATATAGAAGGGATAATGAGTAATTAACTAACCGGCTGTAATGTTCAGACTTGATTAACAGGTGACTTAATGATCATAAACAGAATAGGACATGTCAAGGGACTATGGGTAATTAAGTTCAAACATAGATCATAATAAACAGAGAGCGCCTCGAAGTGGTCCAGTCCAGGCACGCACAACCAGGATCACTGTGAGCAACGCCAGCACAACCTGCAGGTCAAATTGGTCTGCAGGTGGGCTGTCGGTGCCGTGCCAGAAATTGAGCCTGCAAGAGTGGTCGTAATACTGGTTGAGGTCAGGCTAGGATCGCCCACCAAAACCGTTTGCATGAGAACAAGCTAGAAGCTACGAAGAAGATATGAATACATGAGGAAGACGCCTCAGTAAGTCGAGAGCACTGAGTGTGTCTGATATAGACGACTAGATAACTTGATTGATAGGTATCAGTATGGTGTCAAGCGTACGTGACTAGGCAGGCTAATACGAGCATTACTAATAGAAATGGATGGACCAGTGGTGTGTGAGAGATACGCACAGACACACTGTGCTCAGCTAGTCTACTTCACAGTCATATCATAGTTCTGATGCATAGGTCTCTCGGGCTGCATGACTGGCTCGCCAGGCACATCAGGAGACGACTACAGTTCATGATGAGAATAATGGCATTGAATGAAGCCAGCAATGTATTGTCGTACATACTGACATGGCAGTAGCATCGTTTCCTGCTTTCTCGCTCTGTCACTCCTTCTTCGGTGATGACTGGGCTAGGCAGGTCGGGCAGTTACCTTATACTCAATCATGCATAACTTACCCTCAATGTAATTTCTACTATCCTTACCAAGATCAACAAGCCTCTCTCTGGGCTACATAATAGCGACTGGCTGTATCTGGGTAAAGGTGGTCGGATTAGGTCTCAAATCATATTCTACTGGCTGACTATCAAACCCTATCTATCTATGTCTGAGCATCTATCTATCTATGCTGAACGTCGGCTATCTGTTGTTGTGTCAGAGGTCCCCTACACCATTCCACTCCTCCATCTTGCCTATCGTCTCCATGCATCGAGGTGGGGGAGCTCGATGTGACTCATCCTCTATACATAGTAAAGGGCTCGGTCAATATCCACTCCAGGCCCACTCCATATATAATTTTTTTATTGGTGTGTCTACTATCTAGCAGACGGGTTACTAAGGCTACTGATACGTCATCGGATACACATTCAAAAATCGTGATGGTCTAACTTAGACAACTCATCGATGCACACCTATCTGGCCTATACTATCTATCTATCCAAGTATGGATATGCATCCTGTTCTAGCTTGTATGGTCTGTAGTCCTACATACGCTGGGCGGGTGCGTAGTGCCAATGCGTCGTAACTCATATTGAGGCGAGCGGATCTTATGCTGTTACTGTCGGCTTCGATACAGGGCTGTCGCGTAGGCGGTACATAGGTCTCTGTACTAGGCGGGTGGGCCAATACTAGCGGTATCGACAACGCTCTCTACATCGTTTGTTTATTCAGCGCTATCTATGACGCATGGCAGTAGCGATATACGTAGTTCATTTCTATTCGTGTGTCTAGTCTACATCTGTCACTTCTAGTCCATATATATCCTCATACAATATACGATTCAACTATATGTTGAGTTGGGTGTACGTTCTGCTTGCTGCGAGTATCGACCATATATCCATGTCACTGCGGCTGATCATTTATGTATTATACTATACTTCAATGCCCTCCTCGTGCAGTAGCATTGTTATCAAAGCTGTGGACTATTCAATACGCTGCGTACGAAACCAATATTAAGAACCTATAAAATATCTAGGCAGCTATCTCAGATATCGCATGCACGTTCACTGATGACTGCCTGAATGTCGCTTGCGTCACATTGTGCGTGATCTAGCACACAGTGACCGGCAGGCCAGGCAAATACTACTTCGGATGCCATCTCTAGTGTGCCGGAGCATATCTGTATTCACGTCTGGTATGTGACGCGTGTAGTGCAATGCAGGATTGTAAGCGCTAATATGATACAAGGCATGTCCATGCCTCACATTCAGGCGCCGCGACAAGTCAATAGTATGTATTCACATAACAGTATTCCATAGCACAGCATACCAGCCTCACAGCAAGTGTCGATCTGACACACCGCAGATGTGTCAATGAATCTGAAGTTAAACTCTAACCCTTTATGTTGTGATCCTTTGACCACATGAAAGTTTACACAGATGATACACAATATGACTTATGTACGGGACAGGCCAGGAATGCATCAGATCTCTAGCAGAAACGCCGGGGTCCTGCACCCAATCGCGGGGATATAGCGTCTTAGAGGGTAGGCCAGAAAGCGGAAGGCATACTGATAGGTCAGCAGAGGTGTAGCAAAGTCACTGTGTAGCTAGAATAGGTGCAATGAGGGTTCTAACTATCGGGAGGTTAGGAATCATAGAAAATAACTGATGCAAATGTAAAAAAAAAGAAAATAAATAAAAAAGAGAGTGGGACAACAATTGAAAAAAGAAAACATAAGTGAAGGAAGTAACGTGAAAAAGGATAGACTCGCAGCTAAAAAGGCAGGGTAATGCATCAGTGCGTATGAGCGAAAAGTACAAAATAACATGTCTGAATGTAGGAAGGGGAGGAGACAGGCACACTAGTCGAGCGAACACAGTGTCTAGCTAGGACGAAAGCGCAGGCCATGTGGATTCGATGGGGAAGGAGGCGTGCAGGCGGTGCTCGTGTGGCAGTCAGAGGGCCACAATCCTAGAGCGGGCTCTACCACTGCATGAGACAGTATGTGACCCACCAGCAGTGATGCCTCGAAAAAAAAGAGGGAAAAATGAATAGAGGAATTAGTGCTGGGTTTCAGGGCGAATTGATTTGTAGTGTGTGTGGGCAGATTCTGTGGCACGAAGGGCATAGTCTACGCGTTCCCCTCTCAACGATCTGGCTCATGTGCTACGCATCGGGCGCAATAGATTTCGCACAATAGTGAGACGCTGTACTCTATAGACATATGTATTATAGTCGAAGGGGGGCGGAAGGCATATCAGGACATGACTGGAGGAGCCAAGGCAGTAGTTGATGACTTCAGGCGAGAATAACTTCTATGATACAATGATGTAGGGATTGGGTCGTACTTACTCGAGGTAAAGCTCGGTGGCGGGGTTCGTGCGGGAAAGGAATAGGCCCGTCTTTATCGGGTTTGAAAATGTGCTTGCGCCGTGTATCAACATTAGCATACAAAGGAAAAAGTGGGGCACAACACATGGAGATGGGCCTAGTCTCCCCAGGTGTCGTAGCCCGACCGGTGGCGGACGCTTCCTCCCTCTAGGTCGGGCCCGTGCGTCCTGCTCGCGCAAGTAGATGCAGCATGTCACTGTGGATATGAATGGACAAAGTACTCGTGAATACACATGTAGTATTGCAAACACAAAGCATGTTTATCATTTTGAAATAATTTAAAGTGTACATGTAATATAGACACATTAATTCTTATTCAAGCCATTGTTCCTGGAGGCCCTATTTTGATGAAAACACCAAATATTGTCTTTCTCAAATTAGCCATACATAAACCAGATAACTCACAATTTGGGTTTGATTATTTTCACTGCTATATTCCACATTCCCAGACATGTATATGCAAAGCTTTCCTGTGGAAACACAGAGAGTCTTTAGAGTTGAACAGGATCTTCCCACCAGGCCGTTTTTCTTAAATGGCAGATTACTTTACACATCATTGTACATTAAGGCATGGACGCTACACTGAGGTCCCTGCCAAAGATAGAATTCCTGCCTTTGCGGCTTCTGGAAAACATACAGACCACATAGGAAGTGCTGCCATGATTTCCAGTCCATTGCACAGGGCATGTTTGTGACAGAATGCAGTTGCCTTTCGTTAACATGTAGTATCGACACGCATGCATACACAGTGTTTTGACAGTTGGGCATCCTATTGTCATACACAAGACCTCAGCCCTCTGTTTGAAGAAGTTTCTTCTGTCATTCAACCATCATTCAGCATGAGCTACAGTACTCATCATGCCTAAGAACATAGAGGGAGTGGGAGAAACACGGGCAGAGAGAGAATCAGGCAGAGAGATTCAGATGAAGAGAGAGACAGGGAGAGCGATAGAAAGAGGGACAGATGTATTATATAATATATAAATAGTATTGATTGATTGAAGTTTTTGTAGTGTGTGTTGATTCTTTGGCAATGTTGTGTTTATACCCCTAACAATCATTCCAGTAAAGCAGTTTGAAAATTGAGAATTGAAATTGAAAGAGAGAAAAAGGACAGGGTTTGTCTATTTATTATTTATTTGAATTATTTTCTTATGCCACAGATTCTGCATCTTCTGTCGCTAATTCAACTCATAAAGACAAATCAGTTAAACAAATCATTTGTGTAATTAACTCATGAAGACTCATAAAAACGATGTAGCTTGCATAAACATCACTGAAAATCCCCACCACATACAGTATATATTTATTTATTTGTTTGTTTTTTCTTTGTTTGTTTTTTTTAAATCCTCACCGCTATTTTATGTTTATTTTATTAAATCCTTGCATTTATTAGTTTTTTTTTGTGGCTGAATTTGTTGTGTATGGTAATGTTTTGGCAAAATTGTATTTTGTATTGCAGTCATGCCAATAAAGGACTTTTGCTATGTCTATTGATGCATTGGCAGTAAAGTACTGAGATGGAGAGAGAGACAGGTAAGGAAGAAAGACAGCCAGAGAAAGAGAGACAGACAGAAGGAGGGGATTGTGTGTAGGGGGCAGGATACTGAAGGTTAGCTGCATGGCTAAAGGCTAATGTTTATTTGGCTGCTCATAACTAGCCAGAGCCCCACATCTTTAATGCATTACACCTCACCAGTGGAAACGTCTATTGCCAATTAGTCCTCTGGTTTACCTTGGCTCTCCCAAATGACTGTGAAATGAAAGGTGAAGGCGAACGAGAGAAATGTAAGTTAGTAATTACAGAGGTCTGTGTGGAGGCGGCAGCAGGCTGCAAACGCAGACATCCTCCCGAATTCTGTTGTGCCTGGGCACTTTCCAGCCCCACGCAAAGGCCCAGCCGCTCACCACCGGTAATTATCATCCGGGGCTTGCTAATTAATTTTGTATAATTTCTGTTTGCTTAAGACATTCTGGGCTTATTTATATCTAGCCATCTCTGGCTGACACTCTAGTGAAAGCGCTGACTCCCACTGCCTCCAGTTTTTGAGCCGGTTATATTTACTCTCCTGGTTTTGATCAACCCAGGCTCACTGGAAATATGTGCCATTGCTGCAAAATTATGTTATGTTGCTTCTTGCATGTTTCACAACACTTTAAAAGTGCAATGTCCAGTAAGTAGCGCAAAATCTACATTTAGTCTACATTCTAAACAGATTAACAAGAATCTGGCAATGTTTTATTGTTGGTTGTTGTATGTATCACAGCAGTTTGTAAATTAAATGTCCATTGAGTGGCAGTGGCACTAATAGTGTGTTCAGTTTTATGTAAGAATGTTTCCTCGGGGAGTTGTGTCTCCAAAACAGATTAACGTAAATCGTGTCTACACCAGGCACGGCTGTTGTTACGTCACACAACAGTTTGAGGCTGTCTACACTAAATGCGTCAAACCTAAAGGTTGAATCCATTTGTACTGTTGTCAGAAATAGCGCTAGCGCATGGAGTACATTATAAATAAAACGGGGCATCAGTTTACTGTCAGTGTTGCATTGCGCCGCTTACGTAGAGTTCAGTCATATAAGTGTTTCATTGGTTGTTGTGCGAATCAAAGCAGTTCGATGAATGAAATGTTCAGTGAGTGGCCCGTTTGAAAATAACGTACCACCTACACTAAACCAAAAATAAATGTAAGATAAAAATGCATTTGCTAAAGCAAGCATGCTATTTTAACTTGTTTCTACAAGTCTTCATGAGCTCTTTTATCGTGATTTGTGTTTCACTTTGCATCACACCCTGAATGCTGTATCGGGTAAGCTACCGAGCAAGTTTACTATATACACATGGTTATGTGATGCAAAAATTAGTTTACAAAATCATATTAGTTTACAAATCATGCACTATGGTAACATAGTATTGTGCAAAAAAATGTCAGTAATCTGCCACTGTAATCATAATTTGCGTGAAAAGGGATCAAATATTTTGCCGTTTTACTGCCTCTCGTGATTATTTCAGCTGCATACCCTAGTGAATTGTATGGATAGCTACGTTTTTGGAGGTTTGCAAAAATGTAGGTAGAGGCATGTATTCCTAATGAGCCCAGGTTGGTTTTAGTGGTTGTGTGTAATCGCCACAAAGGTTCAACAGACATCCTGACTGTGTTTTGGGGATTTTTTGTACATCCTTAGATGTTCTGTACTCGGCTGTAGACAACCCATTACTTTCTGTTATAGATATTCTGTTTGCAAGAAGCTGCCACCATTGCACTTACTCTAGCAGACCTTGCAGTGCCAAGTTTTAACGATTTTAATGAAACGATAGAATCGATGGAATATATTTATACCTGTAAAATTGCACACTTTTCACTATTTTTCTAATTGCATGTATTAAAAGTCTAATTATACAAGCGTCTGTCAGGCAGCTGATGAGTGTGTGTCATTGCTGGCAGTGGAGCGTATTTCCATACAGCCTGTCAGGTAGGCTTTTTTTTTTTTTGCCTGTCTAATGCTGCCCCCCACTGCTTCAATACAGAACATTTATTATCCCATAAGTACTCAGGGTCCTCGTAGGGGCTGTAGACCGGATCGCCTGGGTGCACATCTATTATCTTCACCTGTTAATTCATTTGGTGTGACGTAACAAGCGCTTGGTAATAACAAATGTGCCGGCGCCCAGCTTTGGCAATTAAAAGCAGCAGGGGGCTCCTATTTTGATGGTCCAAATTGTGACATCCATCATAGGACACAAGCAGTAGCACAGTGGGATGACAGATGCCACCCTGATGGCAAGGCTAACTAACTGCCTGTCCCACTGCAATAACTGTCCTCCCCCACCCTCCCATTCCGACTGCAGCTGCAAATTATCTCATGAAGACTGACCCGTCGAATCAGGGCTCACGCGGTATCTAGAAAGAGAGACCTAGCGATGGTCTGATTAATTTGACTATCGAAGAGCCAGGGACACATGACATCTGATAAGTCATCCAAAAACCCACTGCCAAGAAATGACAGACATAAAAGTTTTCGAAATAGGCAGGGTTCGTGCATCTTTTTCGATGTCTCAGTGTGTTCGTTTGTAGCTCTGTTCCAAAACTTAGCAAGCTTCCTGTTCCCTACAAAGGCAACTGCCCTTTAAGACAGTATCCTGACAATCACGGAAACCCAGTAAATGACTGATTTGACTGCAAAAATTTATTCCAGTACATTTTGTTGGTAGCATGTTGCTAAAGCTAATGACATTACATTCTAATAAGCATAAATATTCATAATACTAGACAAATATTAGACAGAATAATTACATGATAATAATAAATTTTTTTAAAGTACATGTTTAAAGTATGGGCCAACCAGTATTTTTTCCCCCAAAGAAATTAATAATTTTATTAGCAAGGCTACTTATCTGATCAATATGACAGAAAAGATCTTTATATTCACAAAAAAATAAAAAAAAAAAATAAATATAAAAATATATATATAGATTATATATATATAGATCTATATTATATATATATATATATATTTCAAATAAATGTTGTTCTTTTGACTTTCTATTCTTCAAAGAATCCTGAAAAGAATTTGTAAACTGATCCGCATAAGAAATATTTTTGAGCACCCAATCAGCCATATTAGCAATGATTCTGAAGGATCATGTGCCCCTGAAGCTGCTGAAAATTTAGCTTTGCCTTCACAGGAATAAATTAAATTTTTTAATATATTAAAATAGAAAACATTTATGTTAAATTGCAATAATATTTCACAATATTACTATTTTTACTGTATTTTTGAATCAATCAATGTAGCCTTGGTGAGCACATTCATTACTGTTTATGTAATTAATGCTATGATTCATGATTAATGATATTATTTATTTTTAATATTAATTGTTACATTTATTAATTAATTATATGTATCAATGTTTTCAATGTTCAATTAAAGTTTTATTTATATTTTGCTTATTTACAATTTCTCTCAACTTGTTTTTTCACAAAGCACATCACAGTGCATTTTGAGATTTAAGGCAAACAATGTGGCATTAGAATTTGTCCAAAATAAAGTATCTTAAGGAGGGATAAAACACCTTTCATAACAGGGAGCTCATTACAAAAAATGCTCCCTCTACAGGCAGCATGCTAGGTTTTGGGACAGAGCATGAGTATGTCTTAGAGGAGGAGTGGTTTCCTAACCCAGCTTCACTTCTTTAATGCAACTTGTCCCATTTGTTCACACGTTTTGTGAGTGTGATTATACATTATCGGAGTTTCTTTTCTAGTGGCCTGTATTACCGCATACCAGACAAGAACAGGCTCTGCTTGTTAATGAGCTGTTTATTGTGGCCATAAGAGAGATGTTGGCATTTAAGACGAAGGGGACCAAAGAACTTGTTTTCATACACAAGTCCGATCAAACAAGGAGGAAACGCAGTGCGTAACTTTGCATGGCTTTATTATAAAACCCATTGCCTCTCAAATCAGCACAGGGCAAAATCAGACATATGTTGTTAGTGCATTACACAAAATAAGTCCTAGGCTCAGGATTTTCTATAATTTACTCCCATTTCCAATATAGTTTATGTTACAATCGGAGAGGAGACCGGGCACCTTTTTAGATTATATGTGACCTGTAGCAAAAACAGGAAATGAGTTTTAGTGATTGCGGGGCCATAATGACACCCAGTAGCCCGGAGCCCTAAGGACAAGGGAGCAATTTAATATGTCTGGCACAAGCAATAAACGCCACTTTGATTAATTGCACAGAACATCATCATAAAGTGTAGCGGCGAGGCCTCGGAGGTGTGTTGGCTGGGCCGACTTTGAAAGGATGTTCACCCTTTCTCATCATTAAGATCATTAATAGGAGGAGCTCCGTTTTAAAGCGAGCACTGGTGTGCACATGATACAGCAGTGTCTAAATATTCATGCTAACGACGTAGGTGCTTTCATGAAAGGTCAAACAGAGACATTAACTAAGACCAGTGGATTCGCTTTCTTACGCTGACCCTGACCTCCTTTACATTGTTAAGATCAGCTATACGATTACAAACAGAACAGACTGGATGGGATTTATAGCTTTGTTTTTAAATGGTCCTTGTTAACCATTCTCAGACTGTTCAGGGTTTCACCTGTAGCAACTGCCATGTAGGGACTTTTAAAAAGAAAGAATGAAAATTGAAGAAAGGTGCAAAGGAAGCAAGAATGGAAGAGAGAGAAAGGAAGTAAGCAATGAAGGAATTAAGGAATGAAGGATGGATGGATGGAAGGAAGGAAGGAAGGATGGAAGGAAGGAAGGAAAGATGGATGGATGGAAGGAAGGAAGGAGAAGGAAGGAAGGACAGAGGGAGGGTAAGAAATAAAGAAGGGATGAGGGAAGGAGGGAAGAAAGTATAGATGCAGGAAAATAGAAGACAAGCACAAAAGGGACTGATGAGAGAAAAAGAAGGAGAAAGATGGATGATAGGTGGATGGGAGATTTTAGATCAGGGGTGGGCAAACTTGGCCCTTCCAGGCCACTTTCCTTCAGAGGTTAGCTCCAACCCTAATCAAACACACCTGAACCAGCTAATCATTGTCGTCGAACTACTAGAAGGCTACAGGCAGGTGAAACATATCAGGGTTGGATCAAATCTCTGCAGGAAAGTGGCCTGGAAGGGCCAAGTTTGCCCATCACTGTTTTAGATGGATGGAGTGAGATGAATGTAAGATTCATTTAAGATGATATTGATGGGTGGGTGGATGGAAAAGGAAAAATTTAAATATGGATGGATGGATGGAAAAGGAAAGATGGAAAGATGGATGGATGGGATGGGTAAAGGAAGGAAGGAAAGAATGATGGAAAAAGATGGATAATGGGTGAATGAAAAAAGATGAAAGGAGAGTAAAGAAAAGAGGTAAATAAGGAAGAAAGTATAGATGGATGGAAAGAGTAAGAAACAAAAGAATAAATGAATGAAAGGAAGGAGAGAATGGGTGAAGAGAGGGGAGGAAAAAAGAAGGAAGGAGAAAGATGGATGATGGGTAGATGAAACAGAATGGAAAGAAAGAGGAAAGGGATGAAAGAAGGAAGAGAAAGATGGACAAATGGATGGATGGATGGATGGATGGATGGAGGTAAGGAAGAAAAGGAAGAAAGGAGGAAATAACTTGGATCATGGATTAAATGAAGGAAGGAAATAAAGACTAAAGGAGGGAAAAAGAACAGAAGGATGGAAGAACGGACAAAAGAATATATGTAAAACCTGTCATCATACCAATATTCTCTTATCACAGGAGTCTAATGCAGTTGCAGTCATAAGCAGCAGCACTTGCCCATGAAAATTTGATCAGATGACAAAACTGGTCTGTCAACATGTTCCTGTCTGTTTCCTGCTCAACCTGCCCACAACAACACCAAACCCCAACCAGACATTCACACGCTCTTCTCACACTCCAAAAACCGCTGCAATTACAGTCACAAATGTCCCAGTGTTTTGAAATATTAATATTTCTCATGGAAGGGCGATAATTCTGCATAAATTTATACGGTTTTCCAACATTTTTCAATTAAACAATTGCAGCCATTGCTGTTACCTCTATTATTTCCCCACGCCGAATGATTTTTATAACCCAAAAGTGATTTCCCTTCCCCTGCTTTGCAATTTCATCTCCTTTTGTTTCTGGCTGTTCCTAGAAACCCATAAAACCTTCCAGCAGCGTCATCTATCATATTGGTTAGTATTGTACCGTTGCCCTGTGGACATAATAATCATTTGTGTTCTTTAATATGCAGTTTTCTGCATATTGTGTTTATCACCAAGTTGTCAGTGTGCCCGGTGTGAAAGGAGTTTGTGTGTGTGTGTGTGTGTGTGTGTGTGTGTGTGTGGTTAGTCCCCCTGTGGCAGGCTGTCAGCTCTCTCTGATGGATGGGGATAAAAGGAAAGCTCGGGATGCTGGTGAACCAGTAAGGTCCGCTACAGGTATGGGGCATCACTACACTAGGTTAAGAAATGTGTCAGTTATTGTCTCCACTGCCTTAGGGCACTGCTGGGCCCCAGCAGCCAGAGAGAGAGAGAGCCTCCGCTCCCCTTCCATCCCCTCTTCATTACCTCCCTCCCTTCTTCTATATTTTGTTTTCTTTCCACTCCTGCTCTCCTCTGGTCGTCTGAAAATCCAGGAGAGCTAATTGATAAACAGGGGGATGTGTTGCGGGCTGGTTTTAATGGGTTCAGGGGGAGGATGATGCTTGTTTCCTTTCATTATGTCAAACTTTGAAATTTCTGACATTTACAAAGTTGCCATTGTACACTGCCTTATTGGTTTAAAGTAGTCCTAGGAAGTTGCACTTTATAGCATCGTGGACTTGAGCCAATAAGAATATTGCTGCAACTTCATTGGGTTCATATGAGGACGTCTTATAGTTTGTGACACTGGTGAGATGAAGTAAGGGATGTTATTGTAATGTGAGCAGGTTGTTGTTTGTTTGTCTGTTGTATCGTTGAACTGATGTTGCAGGTTTATTTTGGTTTTTGGACATGAATCAGTTAATTAAGTTGCCATTAATATATTTTTCTTTTTGGGTCGGTAAGATTTTTAAAAAGTTTTTGAGTGAAAATTTTATTCTCACCAAGGCTGTAATTATTTGATCAAAAATGGTAAATTTAAAATAACTTTTTTCTATTTTAAAAATTTTAAAATGCAGAGGGTGATTTAAAAAAAAAAGTTTTTTTTTTTTAGGAAGATAACATCAAAACCGACTTTTTATCATAAATTTTTGCTACTTTTAAAATGTCTTTTATAGTTTTATGTTTGCCCAGACCCCAGATATTCAGACTGAAACTATGAAAAATATGAATGATTACATGTTAAAAATATGAGAATCTAAACAAAGATTTTATATATATCAAATTATAATATTAATTACAGATTTTTTTTTATATAATGCATTGTTAAATAATGCCATATAATGTCATTTCCACCACAAAATGTTATCAAACAAAATACATAATTTGAGATGTTGATGATACTGTGGTTGAAACTGTCATGGCTTTAAAAAATAATTACAGCCAGAATTATTTATTAAATACAATTCTTTGATTATATACGTGCATATACCGTTAATAGGGTCCTTAAAGTGCCCTAAAGTTAAAGAAACACCAAAATAGTATCATGACATAGCATCTCACTCCATCGCTGTACCACAATACCACCACAGTACTTTATGATAAGGGCCATCAGGATATGAAAAACAAAAAAGTTACTCCTAAAGTTCAGAGTAGCACTTTTACTGTGAGACTACAGAAAAAGCACCACCACTGCAACTCAGTTGCATAGTATCTGAACACAACTGTGTTTTGAGGAACCATTAAGATGTTTCAAACATCTCCACACTTTTCCCGGGCAGCGGTATCAAAGCAGCACAGGTGCCCAGTGCAGCTCCGTCCTTTGCGACTTTTGTCTCTCATTTGTGTATTTGTGTGTGTAAACACACACGTTGCATTTCTGACGGGCTGTCACACCTGTGCGGTACTATCCCTCTTCAAGTTGCCTCGGAGAATAACTCCTTCTGGGAGGCCAAGGTCTGTCTCTTTCATCAGCTCACGATGAAGTCAGCTCCAGTTTCCTCAATGGCTCCTCGGGCATCTGTCACAGGGAACCTGGAATATGAGGAGAAATCTTTCAATTAGCGAACAACACTTCATTCGGTTTTCATTCCCCTTCAACGCCCCCTTCCTAGACAATTAAAGCAGTCATCTTCAGTGACAGCTGGGTTCGTCGTCTCAGCCTCTGAATGAGTTCACTTTGCATGTTGTTAATGAGGCTCCTCATGGTGGTTGAGCAGGTACACAGAGCCGCTTCTGATGGTTTGAATTCAGCTCTAGCTGGGCCGCCGCTGCTGTTTTATTCTATTTCGTGGAAGGTTTGGTGGATAATAATTCCCAGTCATTTCTGATGCTTTTTTGCTTCAGACACATATGAAATACATGAAACGGGGGGAGGGGGTTATGCATGTGTGGGCCCCTCAGTTTGCACACGCTGTGCCCTGACAGTGTGTGGGGTTGAGTGCATATTTGTGTGTGACATTTCGCCGTTTGTGTGTATGTCTGATGACAGAGGCACTGCCGGGGCCCTATAGAACCTGCCCTTTCCACATGCATCAAGCTTCTAGCTCTGACACTCCATCACCCTGAACTCTGACAGCCTCCAAATTGGAAGCACAGGCCCGACCAAGGAAGATATATCATTAACACACACACACACACACACATGCATTTATACACACGCAGTATATCCCTCTATCTGTCTGCAGAGCACACATGCACATAAGTTCATAATTGAACAAATGTATCTTTCTTGGATATATACAAAATCAGTACTACTCCGTTTTTTTAACACCTATTTTTTTCCAATGTATATTCATATATGGAGTAATTTTTCTCAATTGTCTCTCTCTTCTTACTCACTCACTCTCTCACACACATATGCTCGCTCCCTTTACACACACATATACACACACACACACACACAAAAAATCAATACTTTTGGCAGGGAGGGGGTACATATCAACATATAAGGACTCGTTCATTTTTCTCTTTCTCTCTCGTTTTATCACAGGCGCACTCAGAACGTTCATCTTGCTGCCTAATGTACACTCTATACTACTTGCTACTCGGTTTTTACTACGTGAAATTTGAATTTATGTGGGATTTTGATTGTATCTGGTAGCTAGTGTTTCCTGAAAGTTGACAACATTCACTTTTAGTAGACATGCTTGTTTCAAATATACAATATTTTCCTATAGATAGATAGATAGATAGATAGAAAGATAGATAGATAGATCTATAGATGATAGATATATAGCTCTACCAAAACAAAAATAGTTCCAAACGAATCGTTTGAATGAACGATTCAGTGACTCACTCTTAAAGACAGTGGCTTCGTCTGAAAGCACATGCTTTCTAAAATAAGTAATTACTTTATTACCATTAAAAAAGGTGTTGTGCATAGTGTGTAGTATGAATGTAATCTGGACTTACTGCATTTGTCATGTTGTCATTGTCATGTGAGCATCAGTTGTGGCACTTCACAAGTCGAATTATTAGTTTCACCAGAGCGTTTGCTTATTTATAATTTTAATGAAAAGCTGAATCCCCCTGCTTTTAAAAGCACAGTGTTTTGATGATGTGTTCATAGATGGGGGGTCAGTTTTTTGGGATGAAACACACTCATTCTTTCAAGTTCTTTTCCTTCCTTGTTCCTTTTTTTTCTGCCTCTTGACACGTGTCACATTTTGGAATTCTGCTCTCCCAGGATAAATGCCAGATTACATGGTGTAGTATTTTTATCCTCTCTACATTAAATGAAACAGCTTACAACATCAAAGTGGATGCACATCACACACATCAGCAAAAAGGAGAAAAAAATTTGAAGAAGGACCATAATATGCTTCCTTTGATCTTCCCCTGCTAATAATTATCCCGGCTACATGCAGGCATTCAAAGTCAGATTTGAATTAATAAGGCGACTGAATCCAAAAAAATGAAGAGACATTCTTTAAGTGCTCATTTGAACCAATAAGGCGACTGAATCCACAAAATGAAGAGACATTCTTTAAGTGCTCATTTGAACCCATCAGCTCAGAGATAAACTTGATTATTGACTTTTAAGCTTGGTGTATTTTCAGGGAACCAACATGAACAACTGTTGTTTACATCTGGGAAGGATAAGAAATGATTGTGTTTTTATTGACTAAGTAATATTGTGAAACTGGCCATGTTTTATTAGCTGTAGGTTTAATATCTTTTTAAGTTTAAAAGAAGAATTGTTACAGTGTGTCCTAACTTGGTGCAAAGCAACAAGATCCCAGTGCACTGAAAGCAAAAATGCTGCACGAAAAATGCTGAATCAAAATTTCTGCACTTTTATTCAGCAAGAATGTATTAAATTGATCAAAAGTGACAGTAAAGTCATTTAGTAATATTACAAAAGATTTCTATTTCAAATAAATGCTGTTTCTTTGAGCAACAAATTAGCATATTTCTGAATGATCATGTTTTTTAAAGGACCATGGTTGTTTAAAATTGTATAATATTTACTGTTAATATAATATTGAAATAATTGTAATACTATTACAAAATATGACTGTTTTTACTGTATTTTTGGTCAAATATATGTAACCATGGTAAGTAAACAAGACTTTAAAAACAAAAAAAAGTTCATAACCCCAAATTTTGAAAGATAGTGTAATTCTAGATAATATAGAAAATCGTGAACTGTATGAACTGTAAATGTCTTCATTCCTATAAAGCATATGTTGCTTGAATAATGTAAAATAATATTATCATTGCTGAAACGACACCTACAGAGTTTTTTTAACTCATTTACCTTAAACATGGTAAACGCTATGAACAATAATAATACTTTTTTTTAAGTAAGGTTAGTATTATTTGCTATTCTGAACATGTAGTAAACAGTACGTTCATTCTCAGAGGCAATTTTTTTTTTTTTTAGAATTTTAAGAATATGAGAATGAGTATAATTATCATTGTTGAATCATCATCTAAGAGTTATTTTTGCTTTACTAAAATCTGTTATATATTCAGTGATGCAGAAATAAGAATGAATTCTATTGCTATTGCTATATTCAGCACATAATAATTAACTTGACATCAAAGCTCGGCTGTGGTAAGGGTTTACTAAGGAAGATAATGTAAGCCTTTCCCTATGGTGATATAATGAAAGCCATCTTCACAGGAGGAGACCACCTCAAGCTTCAACCATGCTAGAAAATTCCTCAACCTGGACGTTTATAATGATGTGATTGATTAGTCTTAGATGGAGGCCGTGGTCAAATGTCACTGTCTGGCCTTAGCGGGACCCCCCTCGTCTTAATCAGCACATTACTGTTGGTCTCTGGCTAAAGGAGAGTCCCTGTTTACCCCCTGTCTTAGGCACAGTCAAGCAGAACTGGAATAATGCTTTTCCCGCACTGCTGGAGGAATTGAGAATCAATACACTAGTGTTACAGGTCTAAGCTCAGGCCTGAACGAGGTTGTGTGTTAAGGATAACCATATATTTCAAGCACTGGCTCTACAGTTCTACCAATCAGAGGTCAAATGTATCTTTGTGGAGACAAAAAGGTTGGTTCAGTTTTTGTACAGTTTATTTGAGCCACAAGAATGTGTGGATTCATTGTAAAAAAAAAAACTCAAATGAAGCTCACAAGATGTTGTTTGAGAGGAAAATAGACCTGAGGGAGGAACAGTGAGCAGAAGGAAAGCCCCTTGCTGTCCGCACAGAACTTGAGTCATGATTTTTGCTTGCACTGTATAAATTTCCTTGCTGTATTTTGCTTCCTGTGGAGGTCATGTGGGGGCATGTCGATTTCATTCTCTTGGCGTGTGGACAGTGCAGTTGCAGAGGCGGTGGGATGAAGTGATTCAAACCAAAAGCTAGATTGCATGGAAATGTCAAACGAGAATGAATCTTTTTGCCAACTTACTGTAAGTTTGTGGCCTCTATAGGAAAGGTCACATGACATCATTATTACCTCAATATTTAATGAGCGTGATACAGAAGTCTGAGCTAAAAGCTTTAATCAAATAACCTTCAGACTGAGGGTCTGTATGCAGTTCAATTTGGGAAGACTTATATTACCAGTGTTAGCTGGGGATCAGTTTAGGGCAATGAAGCGTCATTATGTCTTTTCAGCAAGCATGAGTTCAAAGATGTTTCAACTACTGTCTCAGCCTCAGATGGGATACCCATGAACTGCCCCCAAGCCGTTCACAAACTTCCTGATCCATATTGCAAGCAAAAATATAAACCACTAGCCGAACTCACCAACTCTTCTGCACTTTATAGTCACCTAATTTATGAGTTATGTACAGGCTAAACGATATTTGAAAGATATTCAAATATTTATTTTGAGGCACTATAAGTGGACAAAACAGTGTTAGGCAGTGTTAGTTTAGTTTTACATATACTTTATAGTATTTATTAATATTTTATGAATTATCTTCTATTATTATATTTTAATTCGAGTAATTATTGTATTCGTTTTTTTGTAAGTTTTAATTTTTGTTTCAGTTTTCGTTTTAGTACTTCAGCTCAAACTTTTTTCAATTTCATTTTTGTAACTTTTTACCTAAAATTTGTTTTATTTTCTTTTTCAGCTTTATTTCAATTAATACAAAAATAATTTTAATAGTTTTAGTTTACCTTTAAGTTTTAGTTTTAGACTTATTGCACATTTTACTTTGCGCCAACAAAATTATTTTGATTAGGCCAGGTTTGCAATACAAGTGTACGCAAAACATAAACAGCACATATTGTGCATTTGTTTCAGTGCTGAGCTTATTTTGCCGTGCATTGCTTGCTGAACTCATCAGAAAACATGCTTAAAATACTCTATAAACTTTTTTTAATCAGTATGGTCTTTTGCAATATGCTTTTATGAAGCAACATAAAATAATGGCTTCTTTATAAATGAATAACCGGTTGGAATGAAATGTGGTTCCCCTGCTCATGTACATTAGATTTCATGACAATCAAATCTGTTATAGCCCTCAATTACTCACTTGTTTAACCATTTTAGAATTTATGGCTGTTTGTTAAGAGACAAAATCCTTTATGACATTTTTTTGTGTTTCTGTATAGAGCGACAGGAGAAATTCTGTCAGTGTGAACACATCACTTGAGCCTGCTGTTGCAGTGAAGCTGCAGCACCTCTTACACACTGCTTATGTGTGCAGTGCGAAACAGGCCTTAGTCTTTCTGTAAACATGAAATTGCATGCCATGGGTCAGTCCTAAATAAAAAGAGAGACCATATTATAATTTAAAGGAAAGTAAAGAATTGTATTGCAAAACAGTTCATTGCATTTCTTGTTTTTTATTTCTCTCTGAACTAAATCAGCCAATGCAGTGCACGCAAAACCGAAGCTCGGTTTGAACCACCCGGCATTGATACATCAACTGGAACATAAACAGAGCACTCCATGTGGTTTTGGCTCAGTTGTGGCCTGATCATTATACACTTTGATCATCTAAACCTGGAGAATGCAGACAAACCGATCCCTCCTCCAGTTTTCTCTCTTTAGCTCCAACAGCCAGTTACTGGTACTTAAATAGGCAGCATATTAGCATAAATTAGACTGCATGAATTTTTCATAAATAGTCAAGTCGGTGATTTAGAAACTGTATGGAGAGAACAGCGACTTGGCGGCATAAGCAAAGACAGTGGGGCATCACAAGCCGATGGGAATTTCAAGCAAACAACTGTCGTGTGATGATGAAACAGAAGCAAGGACATGTTTCTCTTGGTGTCTCTTTTTATTTTTTTGAGAGTCATTTTCTTTTATTATCCATGCCATCTTCTTGACATCCAAGTGTGGGCGACTCGTACAAAGCTTTGAAAAAATCAGAGGTGTCGGCACAAATACATAAACATGAACATCAAAATATGAACGCATGTAAACAATCACAGTGCCCCCCACAAGTGTCCTCACCGCGGCCCGCTTCCATAGCTCGAGTGATCGGATCTCGTTCACAGGGGGGGCGAACCATATTGTCATTGTGCTTTCGAATTCGGCATCATTCTCCCAGACCAGGATCCAAGCCTGTTTAGCCACAACACACTGTAAATGTATAAGGTATGCTGGGATGGCCAGTCGCCCACTGTGAGCCAGCTGCGATTTTTAGATTGCAATTCTCCAGCTGTGCCGCCCCCATCAAAATCGTCTCTTTGTTGTTGAAGAAAAGTGCACATCCATGAAAATAGAGTCGAGCGGACCCCTCAGAGAGAGGACAAAGACAAACCGGTTCAAAGTTGGGCTAGGGAACGAGAAAGACATTCAATCTTATATACACACGCTTTTATGTTTGCGTTTGTGTGTGTGCGTGTGTGTGAGGAATTACCACACTCGAAACAAAATGGCCGTTCTCAGCGCTTCACAAGTCTGAGAGCTCACTGCCTAACTGGATTGTTGAAGCGTTCGCAGTGAATGCTCAAGAGTTGACCTTTGGGGCCAGTGATCGATACAGGGATATTTTGCGCATTCAGCGGCGGGCCTGCGAAGAAATGGCTGGCTCTCGGGCTGGAGGGAGTTCTCGTTGGCCTGAAGGCTGAACGAAGTGGAGAGGTGGGGGCAAGTGGAGATGCCAGAGAGACTCATTTCATTCAACGTGCCTTTTAGGTAAAATCTATAATGATCTATTCATTGAGTGTCTTGCACGTGGTGTGGGCTGCCTTCTCCAGTAATACCTGACAAAGAGCAGGAGGCCTCTAAACACCGACCTAGTCAAGCTGTAATGAAACCGGCTCTCACAGGATCTTAACTGAGGCTGATATTAGCTTTGTGTAGACGGCTGTGCTTCAGTGCTCAGGCCTGACCCGGGCCCTTGGGGAGCCCCAGTAGTCACACTGACTCAACTCGGTGCTTACTCACACTGACTCAGCTCAGAGGGAGCAACCGGTTAAGCATAACACACTTAAACTTAACCTGACCTTATTTTCTACTTGGGAGCATTGACTGTTAAATACTCACTTTATTTTGGAGTTGTGCATCAGTTGTGCAAGTTAGAAGCTCTTTTTTCTAAGCTCTGCTGTTGTGCCCTTTGACCCCTATGTGGCATGATGTTTTTTCAGATAAAGAGAGATTTGCAGCCATGTAATTCCCCAAATTCTGTGTAGATTGGTATGTAAAGGAGTTTTCAACGAAAGTTTGGGAGGGAGTATGTTAATCTAATCCTGTCAATCACAATGCAAGGATATACAGACATCCGCTTTCCTCACTCTTATTTATAATAGAGTATATATAATAATCTTTATCAAGTTTTTTTTAAACAAGACTATAGATTTTGGAGGGTAGTATACTCCGTGTGTGTGTGTGTGTGTGTGTGTGTGTTGTGTGTGTAGTGAGTGGTGGCAGCAGTGTTCTGAAACGAGGAGGCAAGTTTATTTTTCTTTATTTTTTTATCAAATGTAAATTCATGTCCCAGTCCCATTTTCTTGGTTAAATAAACATTACTTACACTATCAGAAAAGGAAGAGAAAAAAAACAATTCTATTTTATATTTTTTTTAATGTTTTTTAATGAAATCAATATTCTATTTATTAAAGGGGTCCTATTTCACTTTTTTAATTTTAGTCAGCGTGTAGTGTGTATGTTTGGGCATAAAAAAAGATATAGAAAGTTACAAATCTCAAAAAAGTCCACTCCAAAGGGAAATATTTTGTTTTTTTTAAATCCCTTTCAAGAACTGCAATGAACGGCTCGTTTGGACTACAGCGTTTGTTTTCCTGGGCTTTGTGATATCACAGAGCGGCTCATTAGAATATCATTACAATAATTCCCGCCTACATAAATTCGAAAGGTTGGGGGGTGGGGAGGGGCGAGGTTGTGGATAGAACAACGCTTTTTTTAGTGAGTGCATCAGATGAGACGATGAAGAAGAAGTCCTGCTGCAGAGTTAGTGCATCAGAGAAAATGAAGAAGTGCTGCTGTGCTGTAGCGTCAAATTTTCAGCATGTCTAGAACAATTCTTAAAAGTATAACACGACGTAGCTGTGCGCCGCGGACAGACGTCGAACGGCGCCGCCGGTGTGCCTACACTCATAGAAAATTAAGTATTTGAATTTTAAAGACGTGGCGCGACGCGACGCTGCGCTTCTTGTCCGGTGTGCGACCGCCTGAAACGCGTTTTTTTTTTCACCTCCGTGCCCAAACATCTTAGTTTGGGCTTCCGAAAGTCATGAAACAGTGGTTGCAATTTATTTTTTAACTCTGTTCCTGAGCATTATAACCCCACTTTGCTATTGTGTGCTGCGCATTTTACTGAGGACAGCTTACACATCACTAGTGAGTACAGTGCCGGATTCGCCAAAAGCTTTTGTTGAAAGACGGAGCAAGGGGCGTGGCAGTACTGAAACACCGTCTAAGCTGTTCGCCAATCACAACGCACTGGGACAGCTAATCAATCACATTTTGTTTTTCAGAAGGCGGACCTTCACCAAACCCGGAACTAATTGAGCCGTTTATGCCAGGATGGGGAGAAAGTATTTTAATAATGTAAATTATGAGAAAAATAATGCGTTTTTCGAACAACCAAGCATGAGAGCATGTTCTAGTACACCCCCAAAACAAAATCAAGACTTTGTAAAAGAGCATAATAGGACCCCTTTAAAGCCAAGTAAGAATCTCATCAAGTAAGCATATAACATTTATTCAAAAATAATAAGCAGTAACAATCTAAACAATATATTTTAGTTGTGAACTAAACTTTTAACTATTTTTGAAATTTTCAGATCATCAGTCATCAAAGATTGGTAAATACTGGTCACAAACACTGAGATTTACTTTAAATTTCACCAAGCTGATTACTCACTAAAAACTCCCACAGATGGAAGCATTGTCTCCTCTTTCGTGACTTTCCCCATTTCATTCTCAATTACCCCCCACCAAACTCACCACACACTTTAGGGGGTCTGTTAAAATTCAATGGGTTCAGGGAAAACAAGAGAGATGCGGACTCCTGCTGTAACTTTACTTTCTGTTGGACAATGTTTTTTTAGAAAAACGAGTGATTTATACAGTTTTTAATGTTATATTTTGTCATTTGTAATATTGGCGTTGCCTCTCTTGCCTCCTCAGAGGAAAAGCCCCTGATATAAATATAAGATCTAATATATATATATATATACATTGGGTACGGAAAGTATTCAGACCCCTTAATTTTTTCACTCTTTGTTATATTGCATCCATTTTCTAAAATCATTTAAGTTAAATTTTTTTCCTCATTATTGTACACACAGCACCCCATATTGACAGAAAAACACCGAATTGTTGACATTTTTGCAGATTTATTAAAAAAGAAAACTGAAATATCACATGGTCCTAAGATTCAGATCCTTTGCTCAGTATTTAGTAGAAGTACTCTTTTGATCTAATACAGCCATGAGTCTTTTTGGAAAGATGCAACAAGTTTTTCACACCTGGATTTGGGATCCTCCTTGCCATTCCTCCTTGCAGATCCTCTCCAGTTCTGTCCGGTTGGATGGTAAACGTTGGTGGCCAGACATTTTTAGGTCTCTCCAGAGATGCTCAAATGGGTTTAAGTCAGGGCTCTGGCTGGGCCATTTAAGAACAGTCACAGAGTTGTTGTGAACCACTCCTTCGTTATTTTAGCTGTGTGCTTAGTGTCTTTGTCTTGTTGGAAGGTAAACCTTCGCCCAGTCTGAGGTCCTGAGCACTCTGGAGAAGGTTTTTTCGTCCAGGATATCCCTGTACTTGGCCGCATTCCTCTTTCCCTCGCTTGCAACCAGTCTTCCTGTCCCTGCAGCTGAAAAACACCCCCACAGCATGATGCTGCACCACCATGCTTCACTGTTGGGAATGTATTGGACAGGTGATGAGCAGTGCCTGGTTTTCTCCACACATACCGCTTAAATTAAGGCCAAAAAGTTCAATCTTTGTCTCATCAGACCAAAGAATCTTATTTCTCACCATCTTGGAGTCCGTCAGGTGTTTTTTAGCAAACTCCATGTGGGCTTTCATGTGTATTGCACTGAGGAGAGGCTTCTGTCGGGTCACTCTGCCATAAAGCCCTGACTGGTTGAGGGCTGCAGTGATGGTTGTCTTTCTACAACTTTCTCCCATCTCCCGACTGCATCTCTGGAGCTCAGCCACAGTGATCTTTGGGTTCTTCTTACCTCTCTCACCAAGGCTCTTCTCCCCCTATAGCTCAGTTTGGCCAGATGGCCAGCTCTAGGAAGGGTTCTGGTCGTTTCAAACGTCTTCCATTTAAGGATTATGTGCTCTTAGGAACCTTAAGTGCAGCAGAATTTTTTTTTGTAACCTTGGGCAGATCTGTGCCTTGCCACAATTTTGTCTCTGAGCTCTTCAGGCAGTTCTTTTTGACCTCATGATTCTCATTTGCTCTTACATGCACTGTGAGCTGTAAGGTCTTATATAGACAGGTGTGTGGCTTTCCTAATCAAGTCCAATCAGTATAATCAAACATAGCTGGACTCAAATGAAGGTGTAGAACCATCTCAAGGATGTTCAGAAGAAATGGACAGCACCTAAGTTAAATATATGAGTGTCACAGCAAAGGTTCTGAATACTTAGGACCATGTGATAATTTCCGTTTTTTTTTTTTAAATCTGCAAAAATGTCAACAATTCTGTGTTTTTCTGTCACTATGGGTGTGCTGTGTGTACATTCATGAGGAAAAAAATTAACTTAAATGATTTTTAGCAAATGGCTGCAATATAACAAAAGTGAAAAATTTAAGGGGGTCTGAAAACTTTCCATACCCACTGTATATACCTACCGTCAAAGTTTGGGATCAGAAACGATTTTAATGGTTTTTACAGAGTTTCTTAATGCCATCAGGCTGCATTTATTTTGATCAAAATAACAGGAAAAATGTATATTGTAAAATGTGGATTATGATGTAAAATATGTTTTTTTCTATTTTAATAACCTTAAATGCTAATTATTCCGGTGCTCAAAGCTGATTTCAGCAGCTTACTCCGTTTCAGTGTCACATGATTCCTTCCGAATCATTCTAATATGTCGATTTATTATCAGTGCTGGAAACTGTTGTGGTGCTTCATATTTTTTGGAACCTGTTATACTTTTTTTCAGGATTCTTTGATGATTAAAAAGTTAAAAAGAATAGCATTTATTTAAAATATAAATATGTTCTAACAATATACACTACAGTTCAAAAGTTTGGGTCAGTAAATTTTTATACTTTCTTTTTTTGAAAGAAATTAAAAATTTTATTCAGCAAGCATGTGTTAAATTGATAAAAAGTGATAAATACTTATATTGTTATAATAGATTTCTATTTGAAATAAATGCTGCTCTTTTGAACTTTATTTTCATCAAAGATCCGAAAAAAATTATGCCCTTTTCCAACAACAATTTGGCAGTCACAACTTTGGCAACATTGATAATTCTAATAATAAATCATCATATTAGAATGATTTCTTAAGGATCATTTGACACTTTATAACTGGAGTAATGGCTGACGGAAATTCAGCTTTGCATCACAGAAATAAATTTTATTTTAAAGGATATTAAAATAGAAAACCATTATTTTAAATTGTAATAATATTTCAATATATTACTGTTTTTATTGTATTTTTTGATCAGATAAATGCAGCCTTGATTAGCATAAGAGACTTCTTTAAAAACGTCTTACTGATCCCAAAGGTTTGACCGTATGTGTTTGTACATAATGTGTGTGTTTGTGTTTGTGTGTGTGACCCTGGACCACAAAATCCGTCATAAGGGTCAATTTTTTTAAATGGAGATGTATACATCATCTGAAAACTGAATAAATAAGCTTTTTTTTACTTTTCCATTGGTGTATGGTTTGTTAGTATAGGACAATATTTGGCTGAGATACAACTATTTGAAAATCTGGAATCTGAGGGTGCAAAAATATCAAAATATTGAGAAAATCGCCTTTAAAGCTGTCCAAATGAAGTTCTTAGCAATTCATTGCTAATTAAAAATTAAGTTTTGATACACTTATGGAACATGATCTTACTTAATATCCTAATGATTTTTGGCATAAAAGAAAAATCGATAATTTTGACCCATACAATTTTTTTTTGGCTATTGCTAAAATATACCCAAGCAACTTAAGACGCTATATGCATTATTTATGTAAATAATAAGCTATTATTAACTGAATTCATAATTAATATAAATAATACATCATATATAGATATTGGAAGTTTTTTTTTATACAGTCTTGATCATAGAAGTCCCAGTGTGCCTTCTGTTGTTTAACATCTATGTAGTCTTTCAAAATGAACCATCAAAGCAATGTTGTCCGTAAAACCTTCATAATGGCCTTTCTGTCCAGCACTGCCTTGTTCTCAATTAAACATCATATTCCAGCACAATTATTGAGCTTTAGAGGTTCTTTCTTTCATTAGAGGATTTTCTTGTCTCTGAAATTGACCATCCAAGCCACCCCTTATAAGCATGATGTTTTCATTATGCCTCCCAGCCAACCCATTTTGTGGCCTTATTATTTTAATTGTTTCACTTAGATGGTGTATAACATTAATAATTAAGTCTAAATGTAGAGTGATAAGAGTTGCATGATCCTACAGGCCCACTGGCTCAGTTATTATACTGTGTAGCTCTCTTTTGAACTAATTAATGCAATGATTGAGGTTACACACAAACATACACACACACACACACATAAACCTATTGTTGATGTGGTGTTCGGGCCTCTGACAGAGTGCTGCACTAGAGGGACTGACAGGGTCTCTTTGGACTCCCAAGTGGAAGTATAAATTAAACATAATTATATAGTCCAATCACAATGGAGATGGATCTTAGTCTTTCACCTTCTGGGTTCATTGGGCAAACATATCAAAATGTCTCTGTTTTTTGTTTATTAGAACAAAAAAAAAAACTTTATAAGAATCATGTTCCATATTTGAAAAAAGTGTTTGTTGTTATTTATTTATGTGTGAAATGCCAAATTTTGGTAGCTTTTCCCAGGTGAAAAAGACATAGTATTAAATGTATTAAAAATATACTTGAAATTCAAGTAGTATGTTTAATACATTTGTATTCCCAACATGCTTATTTGAAGTGCAATAAAATATATTGAATTGCATTTTAATACATTTCTAAAAAGTATACTAGAAGTACTTTTGTATTAAATATATGCTTAGTTATACTTCTAAGAAATATGCTAAACAGAAGTGTAGCGAATTTAGCTCACAACAGGAAATATGAATAATTAACCATAACTAGTTATAATTAACTATTCATATTTTAGATCCGCTGTAGATATTTACTGACCTCTCAGGGCCAACTGTCTGTCAATTCGAAGAACGTTTATTTCCTGGTTAAGGGAAATAACTTTCTACTGTACAATTCTATAAGCTTGTAATGTAAATCTGCATGATTATTGACTCCGTTTATGAGTAAACAATGAACACGTCAATTGTGATACAAGTAAGGTTTTATTAACTGCATAAACACTTAAATTAGTCTAACATACTACATAAACACATCAACTGGTCTAACATACACATACACACCACACACACACAGTTTTTATCGAAGGGTTAAAGTTTACCTCTTTACAGAAAGAGACCTAGGAATTACCTTTATGGAACCATTTGCGTATTCAGCAGATCTACAGCCTGAAGGAAACTTCAGTTTCTTAGTTCAAACACACCTTTGTTAAAAAGTGTAACTGATACTTAATGTATCAATTAATAATACTAAGTTTGATACTTGCAAGTCTCGTTTGTCTGAAAATAGATTCCTGATGCAATTTTAAGGCCCAAGATCTTGCTGAAATTAGTCGATGAAAAGAACCAGTTTGAGTCAGAGAATTTTTTGGTGAATGGAAAATTCAAGGCCTAAAGGCCTGGCACCAGCTTTGATATCCTGAAGCGTTTTTTTTTCACATCTTCATCTGCATCTGACCGAACCCCCGTTGGGTGGCGGGTCACATGAAGTGTGCCTTTAAAGGTCAGAGTCCCCGCCTCGCCTTTCAAGATGGGCTTTTCCAATAGAGAGATGGAAATTTCCTAGCGTAGGTGGCAATTGCTGGAGGGTGTAACTACTCTTTGTGTGGAAACATGTAACTTAGTATCTGGAACTTGAGTCGAAAAATCCTAAAGATTCTCAGGACACTAATATAATGCCTATGTACCAACATATAATATACATTCTTGTTTAGATCATCAGAATGCGAATTCATAGATACTAAACACGGTTTTTGTAAGGTTATATGAATGAGTGGTTATCGTAAGCATGAATAAAATATTCTATAATACAACATATTAATACAAGACAGCAATAATATACACAATGGCCTGAAAAAAATGGGTGTTCATTCAAAGAAGGTATTCCTATGAATTAATTAGTAGAAAAGTCAATTTCGCTCTGCCTCCTCCTATGGTACAAAGAGTGGTTATCCTCTCACTTCCCTGGGGGGGGGGAGGGGGGGTCATAAAACCAGTGATATCTTGATTAGTTGTCATGGTGACCAAGGGGGCTTGGTGTTCAGCAGAAATCCTGGCATCCCGTTTATTGAGTGAGGGACTGTGACATTTGTTAATCATGAATAATGATTTGTTAATCAAATAAAAATTTGTGTCAGATTGGTCGAGACGCTACAGAAGCATACTTTTAATGTATTTGTCACACCCCTGTGGACTGTTGATTGTAGTTTTTCCCTTTGTGTCCTTATTTGGTTGTTCCTGTTCTCATTTATTAGTTAATCACCTCATTGTGCTCACCTGTCTGCCCCTCGTTATCCACCTTATATCAGTTCCTGTTCATTGTGTTCCAGTTTGTTAGTTATTGTGAATGTTACCCTGTGCGTGTGCTCCTACCCTCTTGTGTAATTATTAAAGGTTTATTGTATCCTTCATCCTCGTCGTCCTGCCTGATCTCTGGCACAGCAACACCGTGACAGTATTTCTCAAAGTATACTAACAACTTTGGGTAATAAATATGTGCTTAGTTACACTTTTAAGGAATATTCTAAACACAAGCACACTATTAGTATATTTCTAAAAAAGTATAGTAGAAATACTGTGTTAATAAATATATTTTTAGTTACACTTTTAAGGGATATACTAAACACAAGCATTTTTAACACTTTTAGTGACTTTTTAGTGTATTTACAGAAAACTTACTTATGTTACCCTTACTTAAAGTATATTTTATGTCTACTTTGTGTAAGAACATAACAAAATTATTACACTTTTAGTGGGTTTTTAATGTACTTTATATTGCAGTAGGATTATACATGGTTATATTTTAAATATTTATGTATTTATAATTTTAATATTTGGAAAAGTACAATATTTTGAAAAACATTTTTAACATTTACAATGTACAAATGTTTGTCAACTATTATTAAGCATTGCGATATTTAAAATATGTTGTTTAATATGTTGTTCAGTTTTACTTAAGGTTATGCTACTTTGGTTGATTAGGCTGTTGTTCATTACATGATACATTAATTGTAATAAGCTAGGTGTTTATAAATTTGTTCAAGCTTGACGACTTTATTTTCTAATATATATTTCTGAAATTCCCACAAGGATTTCAACATCATATATGAAAAAAACAGAATAAAAAAAAAGTGTTTAAATTCAAACAACACACTGACTAAACCTGATTGGTTCCAGAGCCATTGAACGGCTCTGATTGGTTCGTATGATAATGAGCTCACCCCAGAGAGCTTCGTATATAAAATATGATGTGCGTGCAAATGTCTCTTGAATGTGAATATAAGTCTAAATTTAAACAGTATTATATAGAGCGGTCGCCGATCGTGTCTCTTTAGGGCACTTGGAGGAAACCACGCAATTCATATGGATTACTTTGGCAATGTTTTTTTGCGTTTCAACTTTTTGAAACGTGAACATCTTTGGTGAATCTTCTTTCATTGGAGGGACATAAATCTCTCAGATTTTTATTAAAATATCTTAGCTTTTCTTTTGAAGATGAATGAAAGTCTTAGATGGTTTGGAGCATCTTAAGGGTGAGTGATGACATAATTCAAATTGTTTTGGGGGAACTATTAAATTAATTAGAAAATATAGCGGTATGTTCTTATTTTTACCAGCTTCTGCAAGCGTGTATGGCGTCTGGCTTTTGGAACCTCACTGTGACGTAAGGCAAGATTTAATTCACGTTATTTGTCTGTGCCATTCGTGTTTTTGACACATGCATTGGCAGAAAAAAATAATAATATAAAATTAGTCATTATAACATGTACGACATTGACATTCTTTTATTTGCAAAATGAAGTTATTTAATTTGAACAGTTTGGCTTCATTGTAATGAGGTTAATGTTCTTTGAAAAACCATGATTATGAACATACAATTACTTTGTCTTGAGCTGATTAGCCAACTGTGGTAGTGTTCGTTGATTGGTGTTTATATTTGTTCAAGCTTGACAACCTTATTGCCTTTATTTTCTAATATATATTTCTCATTACAGATAAGAACAAAGATTACATTGTAAGAAGGGTTGCTTATATGAGAGCATACAGTACATCTGAAACTGCTGAGGCTGGGAAGGTTTTTGACTATATTACCGACCAGGTACATTGTTCTCAGCGTACTGTCATTCTTAAAAAGAAAACAAATCATCAATAGCATTGTGGCTTTTGTGTGTGGTTTTGGTGTGTGTGTGTGTGTGTGTGTGTGTGTGTGTGTGTGATATGAACAGTTTTGTTTTTTTTTCATTCAATCAGCTGCTAGAGACAACTTAAATCTGAGTGCAGAGACAAGCAAAGGAATAGTAAGTATATTTTCATGTTGTATCACCTCTGTTATAGAGATTTTTTAATCGGGCCTAATGGAGGGTGATTTGGTCAATCTTGGAAGAAAAACGTTAGCAATGTGTCCATTCCATCTGGCTAATTTCTGCTTGCTAAAAATGTAAAAATCTGTTATTTAATTTAGTTTCTGTTTTGTTTTTTTTCTAAAGCTGCAAGGCTCTGGTGCAAAATATTGTATGCCAGGAGTCAGGACGACTAGGCTGTGCCCAGGTCTCAGGAACCTGCAACGACGCTCAGCTCCATCTGCCCTCCATCTGCGCCTTCGGATCCATCAGCTCTGTCTCCATCGGTCGGCCCCTAGATGTTGGCAGCCACACCATCTACACTCGCTCCCTCGATTCTGCCGTGTGTTGTCAGCACTGGGATGCTCTGGGTCTGTGCCATGTGCCAAACACCATCTAAGCTGCCAGGGCATCATCGTCATCCTCCATTTCACCATCCCTTCGTCACATCCTGCCATCATCCCCGCACTTTTGCCTCTCACCATCCCTACGCCATCTCCTTGTCCACCTCCAAAACCCCCTCCATCCCTCCCCATTCTGTTGCTTGAACTTTATCATCTTCAGTCTTTGCACACACACAACTATTCACTTATGCACTTTGTTTTTCAGTCTTTATGTATTTTTTTTTTCTTCAGAAAATTGCATTGTAATTTTTATTTATTAATTGATGTAAAATTCTGTACTTTTTAGTGAGGCTAAATTTATAACTGAAATGTTCTACAAATGGAAAAGATAGCTCTGCCATAGCATTTCAGTCTTTTTTTTATTTGTTTTTTTATAATGTATTAAGATGTACTTGAGTATGTTTGTAGTAATACAAATATACTATAAACATACTTGTATTTAAAGTGCATTTTTAATACATTTAATAGTATGTTTTGTTTTGTTTTTGTTTTTCATATTTCAAGTATATATGCTGCTGTCCTTTTTTTAGTGTACTTTATGAATATTTTTAAGTACACAACAATATATAATACATTAAAGTTTTCTAGATATCAAAGTGTGTACGTGTGTGTATATACTGAAAAAAGCAGCTTTATAATATACTTGTAGTGTAATGCTAATGCATTTCCAATGAGCTGAAATACAATTGAAATGTACTTGAAGTACATTAAAACGATGCTTCAAATATACGCTAACTGTAGTTCATGAAGTATTAAAAGGACATTTTAAATGTATTTTAAGATATACACTTAAATTGCACTAAATATACTTAAAGTGGTTCCATTTTAACACAGTTTCAATATATTAAATATATTACAAATAGATTAAAATCCAACTTACACATACTGTATCTTGAAATACACTTAATATACTTAAAGTTGTTTCAAAATAATACATTTAATATGCACATAGTATAGTATAATTTAAATATAGTATGTCTGAAAAAGCACAATTTAAATATATTTCTTTTTCACCTGGGTTCATGAGTTGTTTCACAGATCAGATTTTACATTACACTATTTATAATGTTTGTTATGATCCTTGATTTTAATTGGTCGAGACAGGTTCTGTTCCTTAGTGATTGTTTTTTTTTTGGGCATTGAGAGCCAGTACTTGACTCACAAAATCACAAATCAACAGATATGTTCAAAAACACATTCTTTCAGGAACTAAACACTGGGTGTTGATGAGAGGCAACAGTTGATTCTGCTTTGGCTATGTTTGAAACTATTTGAACAGGTGGATCAAAATGGACAATTTAACTGGCAATGATGTGTATAAAATGTAAGTAACTCACTTTATTAACATTGTTTTTTTCAATCTTTGGATAAAAGCAATATCAGGAGTAGCGGTTTGTCATAGTTTCAAAACTATGACTTTCTTTTTTTTTCGTTCTTATAAGCATACAAAGTGTTTTTGATTGAGGATCTGGATGATCAACTATAATTATATTATTAAAATTAAGCAAAACAGCAGCAGCAGTTTAAGACTGTTGTTTCACATGTCTTGGCTGCCCTTATCACTTTCTTTATATCAGTTCACTGGCAAAATGTGTCAATAATCACAGCTGTCTGATAAACAAAATAAAACACCCAGCAGTGTAAAGCCTGAAGAAATGCTGCTAAAGTGTGGTGAAGTTCATTTGGTGCACAAAATTTAGTTTTTCTGGACTGTTTTCTGACCTCTGAGCTTCCCTCACCACATTTTATTGAAAATTAAGGGGGGAAAGGAAAGGAATACCCATCATTTTCTCTCATATAACCACTTAACCACCTCTATTCAAGATGGGGGTGGGGCCCCAACATGCGTGTGTTCGTTAATCCATGGTCACTTTCACTGAGATACAAAACCTTTTCATTTAGATGAGAATGAATGCACCTCATTCTGTTTAGTGTCACAATATCCCGCTTTCTTGTTTACACCTAAAATCTAAAGAATGTGCATTTTGGCAAAATGAATCCCAACAATGTATATTTATATATATATAATATATATATATATATGTATATATAAACACACTATAATATTGTTTTGCATTGACTTTTAATATACTACTTAGAGTTTAAAGTTCCTGTCACTGCTTAAAAAACATTACAACATAGTTATATAATAGTTGTAATTACATAATTACATATACATATACACTTGTGTGTGTGTGTGTGTGTGGTGTGTGTGTGTGTGGATATATATTAATATATATCTCTATATCTATATATATTATACATATATATAGATACACACACACACACACACACACCCCACACACACTTGCACGTCCTGAATTCCAGAGCGAGATTTCATCCGCTGTTGTGATGAGTTGAGGTGTTTTTAAAAATATGCTAGTTTTCAGACCAAAAGGTTCCAAGGTTTGTTTCTTTGCCCATTTGAAATGGAAAGTAGTGGGAGGAGGGAGAGAAGCAGAAAAGGGGAAGGAAAGCGTGTTTGATGAAAGGCGAAAATGAAAGCAGTGTGTTGGTGGGACACCATTATAGCCTCAGGCGGGCTGATGAAGTGCTTGGCTTATTAACAGATCCATTTTTTTTAAAGTGTGGTCTAGCACACACAATCTGCTGAGAGACAGCAGTGCCATGACCAAGCTGTGACCAGACCTTTACAACGCAGGCTTGCTGGCCATTAATGAGCTTGGCCTTGACACACACAGATACATGCACCCACACACATATACATGTAAACTTCATCTCTCTCTAGCTTCATTATAAAGCATTACAATATGGCTAAAGCCCTGGAGCATTTGGTACAGGTGTGAGAAATTCACAAATGATATTTTATATATACATATTTAGCAGATGCTTTTATCCAAAGTGACATGTATTGCATTCAAGGTATACATTTTATTCTCTGTGAAAGAGCCCATGACCTTCACATCACAAGCGCTGCACACTATTATTTGAGTTACAGGAACTCTGTAACAAAACATAATGAAAAAAAGAAATGACATAAATATTAAGTTGGTAATATGTCAGGGTGACTTGAGATTAAACCATTTATGCATACATGTATGCATATCTTTATTCGTAATCCCAAGATACTTGAAAAAGAAAAAAAATTTCCTTGTCCGTGCAGTCAAGTTATACCTAGTGTAACTTCTTTTTGGTGATGCCCCTTTGTCACTAAAATGTAATGTCAGAAAGAGACAATTACCGATATAGCTGGTCCAAAAGGTGTATATATTCTGTATGCAGTATATTCTCCTAAACTCTGTTATGTAGACTTGATTCTAAATGCTTCCTGAAATCAAGGGCGCTCTTCTGATATTAATTATGTGGAAGAGCCTATCTGCTTATATATTTTTTTAAGTTAGATTAATTATATGTAATATATGAGATTTCCTAATACATTTATAGATTTAACGGTGAATAAGCTAAAAAAAAAAATAATCTATACTTTGCCGACTGATCACTTACATACAATTGACATTGTTTTGTTTACGTTTTCTGAAATGTTATGTTAAATCTGTAAATATCATTATCTACTGATATGCACTGATTTCATGCTTTCCGGACAGAATCTGAACATTGGCTAAAGCCAAATTGAAATTCTTGTTTCAGTTTGTGACATAAAATAGGTAAATTAACTAGAGGTAAAAATTTTTATATTTTTTATATCATTCCATAAATCTATGAACATCTTGTACAGTTGGCAAAATAATACATATGGATATTTGTAATACTGTATTTTGAAGTATTTCATGAAGGATGCACTCCAGACAATACATAATACATTTATTTTTACAATTATTTATCTCTTTTTATTATTCCAGAAATCAGAAAATATTGTCAACAGCCAGAGAAAAAAAATCACCATGTTTTTAGGAATAATAAATGTTATACAAATCAAGAAAAAATATATTAACAAATCCATCTGTTAAACCTTCAGATCATACACACACACACACACATATATATATAATAATATGTATTGTGTGTGTGTGTGTGTGTGTGTGCATGTTTATGTTGTTTATGAGGACACAAATTTGTATAATAACATGGGTATGACATAGGTATTACAACGAAAAAGTGATTTATGAGGACATTTTCAGTGTCCCCATAATTCAAAAGGCTTATAAATCATACAGAATGAGTTTTTTTGAAAATCTAAAAATGCAGAAAGTTTCCTGTAGGTTTAGGTGTAGAGTTGGTGTAGGGCAATAGAAAATACGGTTTGTACAGTATAAAAACCATTACGCCTATGGAGAGTCCCCATAAACCATAAAAACAAACCTGTGTGTGTGTGTGTGGAGATTATTGTACAGCCATTGCTGTGGCAGACAAAAGCACTTCAGCTGCTCAGTTCTGTCCATTCACTGTGTTCATTCTGCTCTAGACCAACAGCTTCAGGGCAGATAACTTCCCGTACTCTGGTTTATAGGTCTACCTGGCACCGGAAGTAAGTGCTTTTGCTTGATAGTAAAATCAATGTTCTCCTCCATGCTACAGTAGGGGCTCAACAACAGGCTCTGGGTGCACTGATATATACAGCAGGGCTCTCCTTATGGGCTGACACAGCTTATAGGTCCTTCCCTACATAGCACTGCTAACTTAGCACCCGTAGTCACCAGCTCTTTGTGTATATGCTCTTGTGCAGTCTCACCTCATTTTAAAGATATGCGAGGGGTCAGTGCTGATACAGTCGATGAGTCTTTAGGTAAGGCAGTATGCGCAGTCCAATCAAACGTGCAAGACCACTGTGAAATGAGCTGAGGGCGCTGGTAATGATGAACTGTGTTCGGCTGATATTCTCCGTAATGACTGCTTTTCTTTCCAATTGTGCTTCTATTAAAGCCCTACAGAAACTCAGGAATTCATTAGTGCAGTTCCAGTTACGAGATCCTGTCATGTTTTTTTAAGAAAAAAATGTAAACAATGTTTTTCATATGGTCTAGAGTGGAACATTAAGTGGGAGTTCTTAGAAAAACTATATCTATTAACATCTAAATGAAAAAGTAATGAGATATTTTTCTGACACCTACATGTAAGTGTACACACCTTAGTCATTGATTTAAAAAAAAGTATTAATAATTACAAAAAATATTTTATGTTTTTTTAATAGACATGCCCTCCACTAAGATTGGCACCCATTTGTAAATATGATCAATGTTGCTGTGAAAATAAATCTGGCATCTTTTGATCTTCATTAAAAATTCCCTAAATTCTAACCTATCATTGAAGTCCAAACAAGGGAATTGAGGGGAAATCTCATTATGAAAATAAATGTTTTTCTCTCGTTCGCGTTGGCCCACAGTTATTGCATCCATTGTTTGCAAACTCCTTTTCCCCAAGAAGAGTTTTCTGATTACTTTGCTCATAGTTACTCAAGGTCCACTATTAGTGAGAGCACTCCACTAATATATATATCTAATATATCTATATTAACACTTACCACATGTAAGTGTTCACATTTTAATCATTGATAAAAAAAATTGTTTTAAAATAATTTTCAAAGAAAAGTAATGACGCATTTTTTAATGTTGCATGTTTGAAATTTCATTCTTTTAAAGGCTTTATTATGATGTCAGTACAGTTATATCACCCTATTTGACGTTACCCCCACCCCCTCAAAATTATTCAAATTAGTTTTAATTTGGAAATTAAAGATGTCCTCTCCAGTCCTCTCCATTTTTCCTCCCCCATCCTCTACATCCCAATGCTTTTACTTACAATGTCTGAACAGATGGATCGTGAGAGCCACAGTGCCACAGAGAACAAGAGGGTCACTCTGTCCTATCACTTCTGTTTGAAGAAGAAGAAGAAAACATAAAAAGCAGGAGTCCAGAGTGTACTTGAGTGTAAAATCACATTCTGATGTGCTCGGGCAGCTTCCTCCTCTCATGTACCGAATTAAATTAAAACCTCCCTCACTCTTCCCTTCAGTCAGATACAGATTACGGTCCTGTTTGAAAGCCCTGCTTTTTCTCCACACAAGTGCTTCTATCTGATCGCTTGCTTTGTTTGTAGGTCAACACATTGTCTTGCCCACAGAGCACAAATGTCTTCTGCTCCATCTTCAGACTGAGAGTGTCTTCCATAGATTGACGCACTTGATACGCATAATAATCTGATCGTCTGGTTTCTTTGAATCATACCTCAACTGAGGCTTTCTCTGCTCTTAGGCCCTTCAGAGAATCAAATAATTTATGAGGATCTAAGTATGTTTTCTGATGCTGGACTCATTGAGAGGATCAAATGATCTTTGCTAGTAGGGCTGAATAAAAGATCTGCACTCAGTGGAGAGGCACAAAGTGATTTCAATATCTACAAGATGTTTTCAGATAGATTCAGGCTTGGTATTTAGCTTGAGAGCATTTTTCTTCCATTAGTTGGTTCTATTATGCGCATGGGAAGAAACTTGTGATCTTGTAGTTTTTTAAGAGAAATGAAGTTCTGCCATTATTTACTCTTCTGTATGATGAGTAAATAATTTGTATTACTTGGAACAGAGAAGGAGAAGGTTTGAAGGATGTTCATATTGATATTCTCAATACAATGAAATGTATGTATGGAAAAAATTGAAATACAATGTATGGGAAAAATTACGAAAACCTGACAAAAATGTGCAACAATAATCTGGTTGGTAAAGCTTGTGTCCAGATGCAGTTTGTTAGATGGTTTGTTGTATCATGCGTACAAATTTTCAGGAATAGTTCACCCAAAAATAAAAATTTGCTGAAAATGTACCCTCAGGCCATCCAAGATGAGTTTGTTTCATCATCGTAACAAATTTGGAGAAATTTAGCATTACATAACTTGCTCACTAATGGATCCTCTGCAGTGAATGGGTGCTGTCAGAATGAGAGTCCAAACAGCTGATAAAAACATCACAATAATCCTCAATTAATCCACACGACTCCAGTTCATCAATTAATGTCTTGTGAAGTGAAAAGCTGTGTGCTTGCAATAACAATTGTGTATTACTTGTGGATTATTGTGATGTTTTTATCAGCTGTTTAGACTCTGTTTGGACGGCACCCATTCACTGCAGAGGACCCGTTGGTGAGCAAGTGACGTAATGCTAAATTTCTCCAAATCTATTCCAATTTCATCTACATCTTGAATGGTCTGAGGGTGAGTACATTTTCAGCAAATTTTAATTTTTCAGTGAAATATTCCTTTAATGCACACAATGAACATAGTGTGAAGAACGATGTCTGATTCACAGAAAAATTACTCTTTTGAACTGGCTCATTTAATGCATTAGTCAAACTGATTCACTTGTGAGTGATTTGAATCACTCTCTGTCAGTAAATCGTTCAGAGCTGTTACTGAGTTCACAACTGAAACACTCACTGAACCGCTAGTAATTTTTCAGTTATGTCTGATTTAAAATTAACTATCGCTATAATGTATAGGTTCATGAGACTTACATACTAGTGTTACTGACTAGTTTTACATACAAAATCCATATTCATAACAGAGTTTGGTATGAATTATTCATAACATTCTATGAAAAGGAAAAATATTTTACAGATATATATTCTATCAAGTGTAAGTTTCTTGTTTTTCTCCTTTACTTTTGTTTGAATATTTTTAACTATTTTATAATTAGTTTACTATAATTTATGATTAGTTTACTATGTCATTATTGTTTTGCCACCTTTATTGATAAATTAATACCAAACTATAGGAAGAAGTGGGGAGCAGTGTGATAAGGAAGCGACCCTAGTGTACTATTTCAGAACATTTGCTCTATCTGCCAGGCCATGTCTTTCACCACTTCATAATTTTTAGTGGAATATTTTCTAATTTGCTGAGAACAGGGCACCCTTCTCTAAAAACCCTTTGTCAAATTTCAGAACAGTAACTGATGCGAATGCCTCTCTAACTAAAGTTTCAGGATGTTTATTAAGACCACACATGCTAATTAATGTTTATTTTAATTGCAATGCATTTACATTTCTTCTGGAAAATAAATAGAAGTGATGCTATTTAAAAACATTTCAAGAGAATTTCTTTGAGCTGACAGGAAAACTAATATTTATAGACATTTTTAGGGCACATTTGCTGCCTGGGACTCTCAATGCAAGGGAAATGCTCATTACCATATATTATGATTTAGAAAGATATGCAAATGAGCTACCATAATTAAAAGCAATGTGTAATCTTCTCCACATTCCTATAAGCACAAGTGCCACAGCACTGTCAAGAGGGAATTAGCAAAACACGAGCACCCAAAATGGAACTTTTCTGTTCTGGAATGCAGTGTGCTAATGATCTTTGCACTGAGCATTAATTAGGTTTTATGCTTGTGCCTGAGTTTAGCTTTTTAACCCAAATAAAAAATATGAGACATTTGTGAGGTGAGACATGGACCCTCTCAGACTCATGGGGCTCCTGGTGTGTTTTGGTGAAAGTGTGACTCCTAAACACACGTGAGCATCAGATGCTGATGTGTGTCATTAGGATTGATGATCAGGGCGAGTGAAGATGCACGTCAGTCCTCGTGCCTGTGAGCCCAAACAGTCTCTGCAAGCCATTCAACAGCTGTCAAACCCACTTCAATTCTGTATTATCTTCAATTTACTGTCATCGACGCGCTGATCACAGCGATCCTTTCACATGAATGCTCTTTCTTTCTTTCTTTCTTTCTTCTGTCCGTCGTCCATCAGTCTATCGTTCTGTCTGTCTATCTGTCATGATTTCTGTTATTACAGTGGGGCAAAAAAGTATTTAGTCAGCCACCAATTGTTGTTACTAGTTCTCCCACTTAAAAAGATGAGAGAAAATTTTCATCATAGGTATACCTCAACAAAGAGAGACAAAATGAGAAAAAAAATCCCGAAAATCACATTGTATGATTTTTAAAGAATTTATTTGTAAATTCCTCGGTAAAATAAGTATTGGTCACCTACAAACAAGCAAGATTTCTTGCTCTCACAGACCTGTAACTTCTTCTGTCCTCCACTGGTTACCTGTATTATTGGCATCTGTTTGAACTTGTTATCAGTTTAAAAGACACCTGTCCACAACCTCAACAGTCACACTCCAAACTCCACCATAGACAAGACCAAAGAGCTGTCAAAGGACAACAGAAAAAAAATTGTAGACCTGCACCAGGCTGGAAAGACAGAATCTGCAATAGGTAAGCAGCTTGGAGTGAAAAAATCAACTGTGGGAGCAATTATTAGAAAAATGGAAGACATACAAGACCACTGAAAATCTCCCTCGATCTGGGGCTCCACGCAAGATCTCAACCCGTGGGGTCAAAATGATCACAAGAACTGTGAGCAAAAATCCCAGAAACACACGGGGGGGACCTAGTGAATGACCTCCAGAGAGCTGGGACCAAAGTAACAAAAACTACCGTCAGTAACACACTGCGCCGCCAGGGAAATCCTGCAGTGCCAGACGTGTCCCACTGCTTAAGCCAGTACATGTCCAGGCACATCTGAAGTTTGCTAGAGAGCATTTGGATGATCCCGAAGAGGATTGGGAGAATGTCATATGGTCAGATGAAACCAAAATAGAATTTTTGGTAAAAACTCAACTTGTCGCTTTTGGAGGAGAAAGAATGCTGAGTTGCATCCAAAGAAACACCATACCTACTGTGAAGCATGGGGGTGGAAACATCATGCTTTGGGGCTGTTTTTCTGCAAAGGTACCAGGACGACTGATCCGTGTAAACGAAAAAATGAATGAGGCCATGTATCGTGAGATTTTCAGTGAAAACCTCCTTCCATCAGCAAGGGCATTGAAGATGAAACGTGGCTGGGTCTTCAGCATGACAATGATCCCAAACACACCGCCCGGGCAACGAAGGAGTGGCTTCGTAAAAGAAGCATTTCAAGGTCCTGGAGTGGCCAAGCCAGTCTCCAGATCTCAACCCCATAGAAAAATCTTTGGAGGGAGTTGAAAATCCGTGTTGACCAGCGACAGCCCCAAAACATTACTGCTATAGCGGAGATCTGCATGGAGGAATGGGCCAAAATACAAGCAACAGTGTGTGAAAACCTTGTGAAGACTTACAGAAAACGTTGACCTCTGTCATTGCCAACAAAGGATATACAACAAAGTATTGAGATGAAATTTTGTAATCGACCGAATACTTATTTTCCACCATAATTTGCAAAAAAAAATTCTTTAAAAATTCTACAATGTGATTTTATGGAATTTTTTTTCTCATTTTGTCTCTCATAGTTGAGGTATACCTATGATGAAAAATTACAGGCCTCTCTCATCTTTTAAGTGGGAGAACTTGCAAAAGTGGTGGCTGACTAAATACTTTTTTTCCCCACTGTATTACTGTTGTCATTTATCTAATTCTATTGTCTGTACTGTCTGTCACGATCTATCTATCTATCTATCTCTGTTTGTCTGTCTATCTATATATCTATCTATCGTCTGTCTGTCTATCATCTATCTATCTTTCTATCTATCATCTGTCTTTCTATCTATGTTCTGTAGTCTTTCTGTCTGTCTGTTGTCATTGACATTTGATCTCTCTTTATATCTATCTATCGCTGTCTGTCTATCATCTATTTGTCTGTCTGTCTGTCTGTGTCTGTCTGTATCTGTCTGTCTGTCTGTCTGTATATTATCTATCTATCGATCCAGGGGCGGATTGGCCATCTGGCAATTCTGACAAATGCCAGAGGGGCCGGACCATTTTGTTTAAAGTCAGCCGGTCAGATTTTTTCCAAATATATATAAATAAAATAGTTTTTACGGGCCAACAGTGCATAGGACAGGTTTTTATCGCTTGCACTATTTCTCTATGGTTATAATAATAATAATGTTAATAATAAATAAATGTTAAACATTTGGCCTAGTCGGCAACGGCCGGCTGTCTGGTCCCGAGATGGGCCGACCGAACCGTTCAGTCAAAATCAAGCATGTCACCAGAGAGATTGCAACACGAGCTAATTTTCAGTAAAAGCTAGATAATGGACCGTAAAAAAAGGAAAGGTGGTGCAGAAAAACTTTGAGAAAGGAAAAAAGGGCTTAAGTCTGACGCTGCTAAATGCGTAAAATTAACCAAACTCTTTTCAAAAGGTTTAAATTCGGCTGCTGCAGCGGAGGACAGTTAGTGCCACAGAGGTAAGAAGAAAACAAAAATACAGCTAGCACAAGGCATTTTCACACTACTTCTGCCAGTTAGCACCTGTTTTTTTGTTTTGTACAGTAGCCTACACTGTATAACGTGTAAGCTGCTAGAACCCAGTATATTTAAAAAGTAATTTTTCCTGAGGATTGGTTAATTAGTGTACGAGCCGTTACTGAATTGCATTCGCAGATAACGGGGGATTAGGGTGAACACTGATGTAGGCTACTTGCAATATTAACTCATCAAAAAACTATATCAATAGCACTAGTACTGTAGGACATTTGTAGGGCAATTTACTTTGACTAGGTAGATAGTCAGTATTAAAATAAACATGAGCACGCATCGAGTACATCGTTTACAGTAGGCAATTAATCTTAGGTAGGGTGGAATGCAGCGTAAGTGTCATGGAGGTGAGGAAGCACAATGAGACAGACACACTGATACAGTGCTGACCAGTTTCTTATATGTGGATCTATAAAACTATTAAGAAAACCTCTTAGGAGTGGAGGAACATGTGCCTGTGTCACACAGAGAGAGAGAGAGAGAGATGTTGCTGGAATCAGTACAGCCAGAGACCCCTGGTCTTCCAATACCAGTGCTGTGAGGAAGGATGCTACGGTAGGCCTAGCAGCGAGACTGCGGAGGAGTAGGTGAGGTAGGGGGGGGGGGGGGGGGGGAAACAAACCAACCCAACGACTGACAGTGACAAACAAAGAAACATCGACGGCTAGAGAAGGACAGGAACAGCAGACAAATGGCATAAACAGACAGCACAGACTCTACAACATCCTCAGATTATTTTTCTTTTGTTTTAACTGTGTGTAAATTTGTTATAAACGTGTGCTCTTTAAAAAGTAGTAGGCATTGTTTGCCAGACACATACATTAAATGTTTAAATATCTGTTACATATATGGTACTGCTTATATTATTTCACCATCTGTACAAAAACGTATGTAGTGAATGCGTGTGTCCGTGGGTGGGGCTGTGTCGGTGTGGTAATGTGGGCCGGTGTGGCTACAGTGCTAGGGCTGAATTTTTGTCCCAGTCCGCCCCTGTATCTATCTATCTATCTACTATCTATCTTTCTATCTATCTATCTATCTATCGTTTCTTAAATTTTCTATCTATCTATCTATATATCTATTGTCTATCTGTCTATCTGTTGTCTGTCTGTCTTTTATATATCTATCTGTCTGTCTTATATATCTATATATTTTCTAATTCCATCTGTTGTCTGTATGTAGGTCTGTATGTCTGCGTCTTATATCTATCTATCTATCTATCTGTCTGTCTGTCTGTCTGTCTGTCTGTCTATCTATCTATATATCTATCTGTCTGTCTTTATATCTATCTATCTGTCTATCTATCCATCCATCATCTATCATCTATCTATCTATCTGTCTGTCTGTCTGTCTGTGTCTGTTCTGTATGTCTTACTTTGTCTGTGTTGTCGGTCGTCTGTATGTCTGTCTGTCTGTAGACCTATCTATAATCGATCTATCTATTATTCTATCTATCGATCCATTATCTATCTATCTATCTATCTATCTATCTCTGTCTGTCTGCGTCTGTCGTCTATTGTCATTCATCGTCTGTCCGTCCAGCTGTCTATCTGTCTATATGTCTATCTGTCTCTCTGTCTGTCTGTTTGCTAGTCTTTCTGTCACGTTTTCTTGTTTTTACTCAATTTTAACTCGATTTTATGATCACGTCTCTGTGAAACAGAGCAAAAAAGAGAGCTGACGGCAGCACATGACAGCGGCCTCTTCCTCTCCTGACCTTTCAGAGACCTCCCATCATGTTCAAACTCCCCACAGTCACCCGCTGCAGCCGATCCCTGAGATACACACCAGCCCCATGCATTGGGCCAGCTGTGTTCCGTGCTCCACCTAAATATACAGAGTCAGCAGCCGCATTCATGGCTCAGTATTGGCTGGTGGGCTGAGGCATTTGTGTGCTTTCACTGGCTCAGCCATAACATGTGGAACAATTAACAAACTGTGATGAGAGATGTGCATTCAAAAGTTGACAAATGGAGGAAAAACGAAAAAGAGAGCATTGCCTTTTCTACAAATGGAAAACAACTGGCTGTGTGAGCCAGCCAGCGGAGAGAAAAATTCTCTCTCCATATTAGTTACAGACGAATACCACTGGCACAGGAAAAATATCATAGCCTGCACATGTCCAGACAACAGTGAAGTCTGTGTAAAGTGGTGTGAATTGCTGTTTGTTTATGTGTGGATATGTTGTGAATAAAAAGTTGTTCTCTACATGCTGTCGGTTATGTATATGTACGCTGTATGTTTGTGTGAGAGTTTTGGTATGTTAACTGAGTTTGTAGGCAGCTCTATGGATAGATAGCTTACAAAATATGGCCTTGGACTTAGAACAGTGTTGTAAATTTAGATATGTAATAGTTCCAGCATGCTCCATGTGGTTCGGAGTGACTCCAGACAGAATAGATAAATGCACTGTAATACTGTGTCTCAATAAAGACATTTAAAGTATCTGGAAGGCTCATTTTGCTTATCAGATTTTCCAGCCTCTGGGCTTCTATCTTTCTTTTTTGCCCTTAAGAGTTTGAGGAGAACTGAAAGGGATAGTTCATGCAAAATGTAAATTATCATAAATTAGTCCAAACAACTTGTAAATTATATTCCAATACTTATTAATTATTTGTGTTATTTCAGTCTCCACCAAAGTTCATGTCTAGCGTCCATAATTCTGAATTTATGTAAGGTTACTGAATGCTGTAAAAATTTAGAATTTGACATTTGTTATGGGAGTGCATAAAACGATTATTGGAGTGTGTTTTACAAGAAAATACTATTTCAGTCAAAATGTCATGTGGAATTCATGGTTGCTTTGCTGTTTCTTATAATTTACAAGCAATTTCTGTGTGAAAATTGTTTCAGTGAATGCTACACCTTTTTTTTCATTGTACATTTGAGAATCAATCCAAGTTTAGTATCACAGAGGCTGTCGCCATTATTTTTACTCAAACTTCAATTAGAGTTCAATTTTCAGTGAATAAGATGCGCATGAGTCGTAAAGACTAATTAATGGTGCTTTTTATCCTTTTTTGGAGCTTGTCAGTTCATTTTATGCTGAACTGTCCCTTTAAGCTTTAAGTTTTTTACATTAAAAGTTTTTTCAAACTTTATAAGATTTGAAAGATCTAACTGTCATGGTATGCTCACAGATGATTACCGCGTATGGTCTTAGCGCCAATGGCTGTAAATTGGTCTACACATGGCTAAGTAGGTTTATTTCATAATTCTCATAAAGCAATTTAATCTTACCTTACACTTCATCAAGAAACATAGAAAGAGTGTTTAATGAGAGGGATATTTCATCATTTCTCATTTACCCTGCATGACGGTACAAAAAAGGGGATGAGAAATGAAATGAAACGGAGCATTTTTAATTATGATCATTTTGATCTCAGCAAACATGTTCCTCGTGGAATTAGTTGGAGCAATTAAAATGTAATTTATGTTCCTTTCAGCATACAGCGAGTGTTGATTTAAAGCTCAGCTAGCATGCACTGTTTATTCCAGTACAGCTTTATGGGGCCTAATTAGCAGTGGTTAGCCAGGACTGCTAGCTGTCCAAACAAACTAAATACTGTTGGCCAATAAGACATACTGAGATGTGTGGAGATTGGTCTCTAAACGTGTGTCTGTAAACCAATCAGCCTCACTGTGGTTACATTGATTAGTGTCTGGCTGTGCGTGTGAGTTTGTATGTTTATGTGGGTGTGCCGCTCCACATTTAAAAGGAGCTGAGTTTGTGACTAAGTACATGAGAAGAGAAGAGGGGGAAGAAAATTCTTCTAGAGAGAAACCAAAAGCTGTATAATTATCCACACACACACTGGATCAAGTTTCTCTTTAAAAAGCAACCAATTATTGTAATGTGTGTGGTTGAAAACAAATTCCTGAAAAGAGATGGATTTTCCTTATAAACACGAATACTTTTCCAGCAGCAATCAGGAGCGGTGCAGTGTATTATTGAAAATCTTTGTCTGGTCGGGGTTGGAAATATAAAATATCAGAATTATAGACGTGTCACAGGTTTAACAGACAAATATAAAATATGTATCTTTAAATAGTCCAAAATTAGACACTATCAAAGTTGTATTAGTGCTCTTACTAAATGCACTGAAGACTTGTAAACCTGACCAAAACTAACCGCATATTATTTTGCTGTTCATTCGTTTAATTTACGGATACCGTATCCCTTTGACCCTTATTAATTAAACCTTTAATGCCGAAAAATAACCACAATCGTCACAAATATGCACTTAAGGGTACAAGAGCAAGAAAAGGCAAGTGAGGGCAGGGGAAAGTGAAATAGAAGACGATGGAGCTTATATAATATAATATAGAGTAAATAATATATAATTATGCAAAAATATAGAATGCCTATATAATTATATATATATATAATAAGATATACAGTGGGGAAAAAAATATTAGTCAGCCCCCAATTGTGCAAGTTCTCCCACTTAAAACGATGAGAGGGCCTTTAATTTTCATCATAGGTATACCTCAATTATGAGAGACAAAATGAGAAAAAAATATATAGAAAATCCCATTGTAGGATTTTTAAAGAATTATTGCAAATTATGGTGGAAAATTATTTGGTCACTAACAAATTTCATTCAATATTTGTTATAACAAAACTGTGTTGGCAAAACGTTTTCTGTAAAGTCTTCCAAGGTTTTCACACACTGTTGGGTTTTTGGACCATTAATCAAGCAGATCTCTCTAGAGCAGTAATGTTTTGGGGCTGTCGCGGGCAAAACGGATTTTCAACTCCCTCCAAAGATATTCTATGGGGTTGAGATCTGGAGACTAACTAGGCCACTCCAGGACCTTGAAATACTTCTTAAGAAGCCACTCCTTCGTTGCCCGGGCGGTGTTTGGGATCATTGTCATGCTGAAAGACCCAGCCACGTTTCATCTTCAATGCCCTGCTGATGGAAGGAGGTTTTCACTCAAAATCTCCCGATACATGGCCCCATTCATTCTTTCGTTACACGGATCAGTCGTCCTGGTCCCATTGCAGAAAAACAGCCCCAAAGCATGATATTTTCACCCCCATGCTTCACAGTAGGTATGGTGTTCTTTGATGCAACTCAGCATTCTTTCTCCTCAAACACGGCAAGTTGAGTTTTTACCAAAATGTTCTATTTTGGTTTCATCTGACCATTCTCCCAATCCTCTTCTGGATCAACCAAATGCTCTCTAGCAAACTTCAGACCGGCCTGGACATGTACTGTTAAGCAGGGGGAACGTCTGGCAGCTGCAGGATTGCGCCCTGGCGGCGCAGGGTGTTCTGTGGTGCCTTTTGTTACTTGACAGCTCTCTGCAGGTCATTCACTTGGTCCCCCCGTGTGGTTCTGGGATTTGTGCTCACAGTTCTTGTGATCATTTTGAACACACAGGGTGAGATCTTGCGTAGAGCCCCAGATCAAGGGAGATTATCAATGGTCTTGTATGTCTTCCATTTTCTAAAAATTGCTCCCACAGTTGATTTCTTCACACCAAGATGCTTACCTATTGCAGATTCAGTCTTCCAAGCCTGGTGCAGGTCTACAATTTTGTATCTGGTGTCCTTTGACAGCTCTTTGGTCCTGGCCATGGTGGAGTTTGGAGTGTGAATGTTTGAGGTTGTGGACAGGTGTCTTTTATACTGATAACGAGTTCAAACAGATGCATTAATACAGGTAACGAGTGGAGGAAAGAGGACCCTCTTAAAGAAGAAGTTACAGGTCTATGAGAGCCAGAAATCTTGCTTGTTTGAAGGCGACCAAATACTTATTTTACCGAGGAAATTACCAATTAATTCTTTAAAAATCCTACAAAGTGATTTTCTGGATTTTTTTCTCATTTTGTCTCATAGTGAGGTATACCTATGATGAAAATACAGGCCTCTCTCATCTTGTTAAGTGGGAGAACTTGCACACTTGGTGGCTGACTAATACTTTTTGCCCCACTGTATATATATATATATATATATATATATATATATATATATATATATTTATTAGATTATATATTATGTAAAAAAAAAGGGGCCAAAACGAAATATTCAGGTAAACAAGGCAAAATAGCTGAAACATTTTGTCATCAACAAGAGGAGCATATGATTTTCCAAGAAACAGTATGAGATTTGTGTCAGTTAGTATAACATCGCACCCTACTGTTGTCATGTGCTATTGCATCTTAATGAATGTGAATCAGATTTGCCTATGTACAGTATTTAAAAGACTAAAGATTCAATTCCACAGTTCGAAAGCAGCCATTTTAACAGCAAACACTTGAAGTATTTAATAGAAATGTGTTTATACTTAATGTTTTCAAAATGGTTTAAGTGGCAAAATTTGAACCCTAAATATAGCCATCTTCCCACTGAAACGACATGTAGAAACCCAAAGGGAGCAACTACACTGAGAAGCAGCTAACCTCCAAATAAGGACTGTTTTTCATCTAAAACTCATCTTGCTGAAAATCTGAGCTTAACCTTTAAAAATATAGCCATGCGCTTTTAATAGATTCTCTGAGAGCCCCATGATGAAGAGAATTACAGAAATGAACAAGGCAAACAATCAGGGACCTCGCTACGAGGCCCTTGCCATGAGAAGCATTTCAATCACGCACCCAGCTGAATTTTCTCCCAGACCGGAGGTTAATAGCATGAAATGCCCTTCAGTCTCCTGAAAGCGAAAACTGGAGCTACAGCAATATATCTGTTTCATAAGTCACCAGCTACCTCATATTACACCACAGAGTTGCTCATAATTCAACATGGGAACATATTCTTCTGAGTTCCACTGGAGAACCCCTGATAGAATTGTTTATTTGTATGTTTTAAAAGAGGCCAAAGGCAACTGCAATGTGTTATCTCTGTCAATAGAGACGCATTTATTAGTGGATGTGTTATTGGCTGCAGTGAATAGAGAGTTAGAGACGAGGCATAACATGTTTGCACATACATACAAGATCAGAAAGTCCCTTGGAGGGTTTTTATTTTCTCACAAAGTAAAAACTGTGAGATCGACTGGAGCTTGATGAATAAACTAGACATTAGAATAAAGGTAGAGAAGCTGAAGATTGAACTAGTTCAGCCTTGTCTTAGTTATTATTTAGTTGGTGACTGGAAGTTGCTCAATACATTTTTAATTTCTGTTTGTGTGTAAATGATATGAAACATTGGCCAATTATTCATTAATTGATTAATTCAGTCTTACATTGATTCTTGCTTTTGTCCTTGCGCACATATCTATTAATTTTCAGGTTCATGATTTATTGTTAATATTGAAGATTCTGAAATGTATCATATTACTGACCTTCGAGTTCCAAACTGAAAGGGCAGCTAAAGTTGAATGTTATGAATCTTGGGGCACTTTTTCTGTATAATGGAAGTGAAATGGGACTAAGTGGAGCATAGTGCCAAATGATGTTAAAAAATAAATCTGCATAGACATGCCTACCACCTATATTCCAAGTTTTTAAGCCTACATAGCTTTATGTGCTTTTGATGATTTACATTTACTTTATCTTATCAGACCTTATCCAAAGCGACTTACAAATTAGGACTATGGAAGCAATTAAAATCAACAAAAGAGCAATGATATGAAAGTGATATAACAAGTCTCAGATAGCTTAACGCAGTACACGTAGCAAGTTTTTTTTAAAATAATATTAACCATTTTATCCAAATCGACTTACAAATGAGGACAATAAAAGTCAGTCAAAACTAACAAAAGAGCAACAATATATAAGGGCAAATGACAAGTCTCGGTTAGCCTAACGCAGTAGCACGTAGAAGGTGTGTTATATATATATATAGATATATATATATATATCTATATACTATACAGTGGGTATGGAAAGTATTCAGACCCCTTTAAATTTTTCCCTCTTTGTTATATTGCAGACATTTGCTAAAAACATTTAAGTTAATTTTTTTCCCTCATTAATGTACACACAACACCCCATATTGACAGAAACACACAGAATTGCTGACATTTTTTCAGATTTATTAAAAAAAAAAAAATGAAATATCACATGGTCCTAAGTATTAAGACCCTTTGCTGTGACACTCATATATTTAAACTCAGGTGCTGTCCATTTCTTCTGAACATCCTTGAGATGGTTCTACACCTTCAATTGAGTCCAGCTGTGTTTGATTATACTGATTGGATTGATTAGGAAAGCCACACACCTGTCAATATAAGACCTTACAGCTCACAGTGCATGTCAGAGCAAATGAGAATCATGAGGCCAAAGGAACTGCCTGAAGAGCTCAGAGACAGAATGTCAAGTGGCAAGGCACAGGTCTGGCCAAGGATACAAAAAAATTTCTGCTGCACTTAAAATTCCTAAGAGCACAGTGGCCTCCATAAATCTTAAATGGAAGACGTTTGGGACGACCAGAACCCTTCATAGAGCTGGCTGTTCGGCAAAATGAGCTATCGGGGGAGAGAGCCTTGGTGAGAGAGGTAAAGAAAAACCCAAAGATCACTGTAGCTGAGCTCCAGAGATGCAGTCGGAAAGTTGTAGAAAGTCAACCATCACTGCAGCCTCCACCAGTCGGGGCTTTATGGCAGAGTGGTCCAACGGAAGCCTCTCCTCAGTGCAAAACACACGAAAGCCCGCATGGAGTTTGCTAAAAAACAACTGAAGGACTCCAAGATGGTGAGAAATAAGAGTCTCTGGTCTGATGAGACCAAGATATAACTTTTGGCCTTAATTCTAAGCGGTATGTGTGGAGAAAACCAGGCATGCTCATCACCTGTCCAATACAGTCCCAATAGTGAAGCATGGTGGTGGCAGCATCATGCTGTGGGGGGGTTTTTCAGCTGCGGGGACAGGACGACTGGTTGCAATCGAATCGAGGGAAAGATGAATGCGGCCAAGTACAGGATATCCTGGACGAAAACCTTCTCCAGAGTGTTCAGGACCTCAGACTGGGCCGAAGGTTCTTTTCCAACAAGACAATGACCCTAAGCAACAGCTAAAATAAAGAAGGAGTGGCTTCACAACAACTCTGTGACTGTTCTTGAATGCCCAGCCAGAGCCCTGACTTAAACCAAATTAAGCATCTCTGGAGAGACCTAAAAATGACTGTCCACCAAAGTTTACCATCCAACCTGACAGAACTAAAGAGGATCTGCAAGGAGGAATGGCAGAGGATCCCAAATCAGGTGTGAACAACTTGTTGCTCTTTCCCAAAAAGACTCAGGCTGTATTAGATCAAAAGGGTGCTTCTACTAAATTTACTGAGCAAAGGGTCTGAATACTTCGGACCATGTGATATTTCAGTTTTTCTTTGTTAATAAATCTGCAAAAATGTCAACAATTCTGGTTTTTCGGTCAATATGGGGTGCTTGTGTGTACATTAATGAGGAAAAAATTAACTTAAATGATTTTAGAAAATGGCTGCAATATAACAAAGAGTAAAAAAATGTAAGGGGGTCTGAATACTTTCCGTACCAATGTATATAATATATATATATATATTTATTTATATATATATAATATAGATATATATATATATTGAGATTATATATATATATATATTATTATATATATATATATATATACACACAACACAACACACAAAGAAAATCAAGTAGATAGAATAGAAAAAATAGAAAAATAGAAAGCTAGTGTTTTTTTTGTTTGTTTGTTTTTTAAATAAAAAAAAAGAAGATTAAGTAGAATTAAAATAGAATAGAAATAGCGAGTTAGAGGGTCAAATAAAGGTGGAACAGATATGTTT